>CAUYRT010069261.1:0-54427 GCA_963574885.1 Lepilemur ruficaudatus | reverse complement strand
ACTCCTGGGCTCAAGTGATCCTTCTGCCTCCGCCTCCCAAGTAGCTGGGACTACAGGCAGGCGCCACCATGCCCGGCTAATTTTTTCTATATATATATTTAGTTGGCCAATTAATTTCTTTCTATTATTAGTAGAGATGGGGTCTCGCTCTTGCTCAGGCTGGCCTCGAACTCCTGACCTTGAGCAATCCACCCGCCTCGGCCTCCCAGAGTGCTAGGATTACAGGCGTGAGCCACCGCGCCCGGCCAACCTGCCTTTTTTATTTTTAGTGTTTATATTTTTTTATCCTTTTACTTTTAATCCATCTATATTTTTATATTTACAGTGGATATTTTATAGACAGAATAGAGTTGAGTCTTATTTTAATGGCCAACTTCACAATCTCTTTAATTTGTTGTTTAGGCCATTTACATTTCTTATCATTATTGCTATAGCTGGATTTATTGCTACCATTTTATTGAATTTTTTTAGCATTCCATTTTATTTTTTTTATTGGCTTTTTGCCTATATCTCTTTGTATTATTTTTCTAGTAGTGGCTCTAGGGATGACAATATATACTTAGCCATTTGCGGTTTACTTGAAGTTAATATATTACCCCTTCAAGTAAAATGTAGAAGCTTAAAACCACATAAGTTACTTTACCCCTCTGGCCTTATGTTACAGTGGTCATATGTGTTATATTTACATACACTGAAAATCTTACCACACAATTTTATAATTTTTGCTCCTAACAGATATAAATGTTTTAAAGATCTTAAGACGAAAATAGTTTTTAAAAGTATTTACTCAGATATTACCATTTGTTTTGCGTTTCCTTCATCCTGAAATTTCCAATTTCCTTTTAGTCTCATTTTCCTTCACCCTTTAAAGCAGGTCTGCTGGTAACAAAAATGTCTTGTTTTTTCTTCATCTGAAAATGTCTTTTCTTCCTCTTCATTACTGAAGTATATTTTTGCTAGATACATTAACTTATGCTTCCACCAGTGAATGAGAGCCTTATTTTCTTACTACTCTTGCAAGCAGTACAGGTTGAGTATCCCTTATCAGAAATGTTTGGGACCAAAAGTCTTTCAGATTTCAGATTTTTTCAGATTTTGGAATATTTGCATTATATCTACTGTTGAGAATGCCAAATCCAAAAATCTGAATTTGAAATGCTGCAATGAACATTTCCTTTGAGCGTCTTATTAGTGCTCATAAAGTTTTAGATTTTGCAGCATTTCAGAGTTTGGATTTTGTAGCATTTTGGATTTCAAATGTTTGGATTAGGGATAGCCTAATTTTCCCATTTTTAATAGCTTTGCCAATTTGACAGGAAAAAAATGGCATCACATTCTTTAGGTATTAAGAATATTTGCCCTTTGTTATATATGATGAATTTTTTTCCACTTTGTTATTTATTTTTTTTAAATTTAATTGAATTGTTTTTGTTTTTTTTTTTGAGACAGGGTCTTGCTCTGTAGCTGAGTGCAGTGGTGTCATCATAGTTCATTGCAACCTCAAACTCCTGGGCTCCAACAATCCACCTGCCTCAGTCTCCTGTGTAGCTGGGAATACAGGCGTGCACTATCACGCCTGGCTTGTTTTTCTGTGTGTGTGGGGTTTTTTTCTTTAGAGATGGGGTCTCACTATATTGCTCACACTGGTCTTGAATTCCTGGACTCAAGCAATGCTCCTGCCTTGGCCTCCCAAAGTGCAAGGATTACAGGTATGAGCCACTGTACCTGGCCCTATTTTTTATTTTTTACAAAACATGTACAAGTGTTTGATTCTTAGGTAGGAAAAGCTGTAAGTTTTTTGCTCTCACAGGTTTTTTTGTTTTTTGCTTTTTGCTTTTATTTAGAAATATCTTTTGCACTCCAAGGTCAGATAAATATTCATCCACATTTTCTTTTGACTCTTTTTTTTAAAATAAATTTAGCACTTTTCTCCATTTGCAACAGATTGCTTGTGATTAATGTGAAGTAGACTTCTAACTTTATTTATCAAACTAGTAAATGTATGTTCAGTAACATTAAGTTACATATATTTCCTCTTGTTTGAAATACCTACTTTACCAAGTATTAATTACTTTAGAGTCTTCATAGAGACATCATATTGCCCAGGCTGACCTAGAACTTTCCTAGGCTCCTTCCACCTCAGCCTCCCAAGTGGCTGGAACTACAGGCTACAGGCATGTGCCACCATGCCTGGCTAAGTTCTAATAACTTTTCTATACTTGAGTCTATTTCTGACTTTTTAATTCTATTGTACTAAGTACTATGTATGATTAGTACTAGTATTAGTACACTTAGCCCACTTAAGTACTATTACTTTTATATAGTTATATCTATTTCTGAGTTTTTAATTCTGTTGTGTCAGTGTATTTATATTGTACCATGCCAGTTTTATAATAAAACTTTTCTAGTGCTGTCAGATTTAGTAAATGAAATAACAGGACACCCAGTTAAATTTGAATTTTGGATAAACAATGACTTTTTTTTAGTATAAATATGTCCTAAATATTGCATGAGATTCTGGAATTTATTTATTTTTCTTCTTTAAGTTTTATTTTTAATTGACAAATAATAATTGTGTATATTTATGGAGTACAATGTTATGTTTTGATACATGTATCCATTGTAGAATGATCAAATTCAGGTAATTAACTATCTATCACCTCAAATACTTATCATTTCTTTGTGGTGAGTACATTTGAAATCCACTCTTTTATTAATAGCTATTTTGAAATATACAATACATTATTAACTATAGTTATTATAATGTGCAATAGATTGCCAGAACTTATTCCTCCTTTCCAACTGAAACTTTGTACAAAATTATTTTTGATAATTAATTTCTATAAGCTTTTTGGCTATAATTTGGAAGTGGTTCATGCAATTAAATAATATTGGTCCTTCCATTCCTGTTTACTTATTTATAAAAACAAAATTTTCAAAACTTATGTCTATAATAACAAAAATATTAATAGAATTTATGCTGAACACTGCTTTACCCTAGCCATAAGGAATAGTCATACATTAATAGATAAATTAATTGAAAAATAAATAACCCCATACTTCTCAACTGAGATAACCTTCTAAAATAACTACTTTAAAAATTTGATAAAATTAATTTTATCAAGATTTGTAATACAGATTTCTCAATTGTGTACTACTACTAATAATAAATAATAACTCAATCCAGAAAAAAATGGTTAAACATTTTGACCTTTGTAGATGTAGACACAGGAAATTTTAAAAATTAAAATTATGGATATTTTTGTTGCAGAAATTTATAATGCAATGTTCATAAAATATTTTAAAGCATATACATTTATTACTATGGGATAATATTTTTTGGAGCAGTTGGAACAAAAATGTGAGACCAAAAAGGAATTCACTAAAATATCCAACTGTTAAAGAAAAGCTTATACATGTAAGAGCTTTTATATATATATTTTATATTTAAATAATATAGATTTATATGTATTTTATATATATTTAAAAGCTTATAAATATAAGAAGAGCTTATATATGATGAAAAAATGTAGGCGCCAATTAAAAAATTTGAAAACCACTGACTTCCAGTTCTTTCTATTCTCTCCTTTACTATTTATAGTACTATAATTATTTGTTTTCAAATCTTATACCTTTTGTGAGAATTCAGGTGACTGAGAGTAGGAACCATATTTTCTGATCTTGTTTGTTTCATAGAACTTTAACAAAGTATCTTGTTCATAATAGGAGCTCAGCTAAATATTTGCTGAATTAAATTATTTTTAATTTCATCAAAGGGAATCATTCATTCCTCTTCTACTAAGGCTAAATAAGATTGTTACTTAGACTTTTCTACTACTGATAATAAAAACAATTGCCAGATAAAAATAAAATTTGGGCTTAAAACACTCATATTTTATCCCTAAAACAAGAATAGGTAAAATACTATGAGAAGGAAATGAGAATACACAGTAAACCAATATCAATTTTTAAAATGTGGTTATATTTTATGTAAAATAAAGCAAGACCAAACATTCAGAAATATATTTATTGACATAAAACTGTAATGTATATATATACTCTTAACTAAAACTAGTTTCTTTTCATGCTAATTCTTTTTAATGCACACCAAATTAGAAAGCAATAAAAATGTCAGCAGATGGATCAGACTGGTTGGCAATAAACATTTTCTCCCCCGGCCACTAACAGAATTGTAATGAAAAATTATATATATATATATATTTATACTTTACTCAGCACCTCTGTTTAGGACCCTGTAAGTACAAGATATTGCCTGGACTGCTGTAGTTGCTCCATATGTAACAATTAAGCTAGCAATAAGAAGTAGCTTATGCATGTGAGCTGGCTTACATGTATATAACACTTTGCAATTATTGAGGATTATCAACAAGGTTTGCTCTTGTCCTGTGATTATAATCCCATTAAATTACATTTAAATATGATACACAATATTTTATTTTATACTTAGTATTATTCCAAGAAATATTACATATAGATGCCTTAAAAAATAACATAACTTAGGCAAAAGCAAATTTAAAAAACATAATAAAAACTCTTATAAACTTACTCAGAAATATCAAGTTTGGATTTAAGAATTAGATAGCCTAATATCACCCCTGATTTTTATTATTCCCTTGTTGTCATGAGATTGTTTCTTCGAAGTAAGAAAATATCTTTTGAACTACTTTTCACGCCATAAAAAAAGAAAATATTCTCTTGAACTTAATAAACTCCTTTTATTCAAAAGAAAAATTTGGATCTATCTTACATATGACAATCCTTTATTCTAACAGTATCACTGTGAATACTAATGCTAGGTAACATTTGTTGAGCACTCCCTTCGTACCAGGCACTATGTTTAGCACTTTACAGTTAATCCTCACAACTCTCTGAGGTAGGTAATATTACTGTGCCCATTTTACAGAAAAGGGCTCCAAAACAGGTTCGTGGAAGGCAAAAGAAACAGGTGGGGATACTAACCCCCTGGTCTTCCTGAACTCTTCATTAGACTGTGAGTTCCTTGAAATTGGGGATGAGGGGAGAGGACAATGCCATACTGCAGCGTAGCATGCAGTACAGTGCTGATCGTGGAGAGGAAAGTAGGGAGGAGGAAGTTAAATAAGATCCTTTCCTGGGTGTCATGACAGTGGGCAATATGTAGATGTAGCAGGTAAATACCTAGGCCAAGAAGTCTAGTCTTTGTATGTCAAAAAAACTAAGAGAAAAATCACATTTGTAAGGATGTTAGAATACGAAAACACTTCTGCAAAAATGACAGAGTACTTGGAAAATTAAGTGTTCAAACTCACATCTAATTTCCCTGGGACTATATCTAATTAATTAGTACCAGTTTTATTATTTATTATGATGTGTACACCATTGAAGACCTAGGAGTTTTTATGATATTAAGCTGGTTCTTTGGTCCTGTATAAAGCTTTATCAGCTTACTTCCCCTTCATGTTTCTTTTCAATGCATATGTATCTCTGCAAGGAAAAAATTGTGGAAGGGAAACGATGTAAAGTGGGTAAATTTCTCTGAGGCAGAAAACTTTAGAATCTGAATTTCTGGTGTTTGTGGGCCAGTCAAAATAGCTAATAAGAACTTAAAAGTAGTTTTTAGTGTTCTTTATTTAAACCTTTACTACTTTATTCTGTTAGTAAGTGAGATCTGGAATAGTGACGTGGTTAAATCATATTCACAGCCTATAAAAATGTTAAATTACTTTATGATTGTAACTTTGGGCTTCCCAAAGGCCATCGCATCCTAAAGAAGGGCAAAAGAGTCACCCAGGAGCCGTTTCCTGCTCCTGTCCTACTCAGAGTGCCTACATTTTTGTACAGAGTTCAGTCGTTCAGTTTAGCACAAAGATCTGAACTATTTAAAGTCATTTTGACTGTATCCTGAAGTCCCAAGTGAAAATAGTCTATTCCAAATTTGCCCAAAGGAAAAAAATCAAAGTGAAAACAAACAATTTTAAGTTGTTTGGACTGCCAAATTACATAGATGCGAACAATTTTGGCAAAAATAAATAAATAAATAAAAGCAAATTTTCAGTGTTTTCTTTTCACTCTTAAAAAGTACTTTTTAAAAAGTTCTTTTCTTCAATGCACATTAAAGCAAACATAAGAAGGATTGATTCAATGCTCTATTTTCTGAGAAAAACAGGCTGGAGATACATTAGCTCCCTTTCTAAGCCTTTAGTATCCATCAGAACTCTATTTCTATAACTGTAAAATTGACTGTAAGCTGAAGTCTGTTTAATTATCTGTGTATTTGCAATTTGCCTACACAGGTAAAAGCAAATGAGTAGTACACAATCAATGTTAATGATGGCAATAGAAGAGTTTAGATAGAATGTGTATATGATTAAGACAAAGAAGGAAACATCAAAGGGGACAACTGAACTTAGTCTTTCTGGGAAAATTAAATAACGATTTTGATCTGAAGTTAAACACTCAACAAGTTTCAGAAGCCCACCCTCAGGAATCCTCTAACCTTACCTTTTCAGTTTATTTTGAGACATAATAATTCGGAAAATATTTTTAACAAAATAGAACAATCCTTTACTTCAAATTTCCCTAAGTTAGGCTGATCTGACTTATTAGAGTTTTGAGGCAATATACAAAATGCCTGACTCATGATTGTTTGACTGCATTTTATAACACAGCTCAGAAAACTGGCTGTGCTGATTAAAAAGCAAAAGAAAAGTAACCCAAAGGATTTAACCAGCAAGGAATTAACATGGTTTTATAATAGGCAGTAATACTAACTGATAATCCAGGATATATGACTAGGTGAAACCTTTTTAGTGTTTAGTCTTGCAAAAAACATTTGGTCGTCAAACAAAGGAACTAAAATTCTTTTTTCCTGAGTACTGATTTTGGTAAGCCTACCAAAAGTAAAAGTTTTTCTCTGTAAGCATATTTTAATATACTCAATAAATTATTCCACATGAAAATACAGCAAAAATAAAAATTTAAACAAAATACAAATTCTAGTACTCAAGAAAAATAGCTGAGAGATGGAACAGTTGTCAATTTTACCATAGATCTTACTTGCACTAGCCATACCTCCTTTAGTATAAGATCTGTGGGTAAGAAAATTCCAATTTAGTCATATTCAAATATATAAATATTAGTTGTATCTTCAGGTTTCTAGTAATGGGGTAATGAAGCAATAATATAACACATTAAAACTTCTTCAGTTTCAGGAGAAACTTGTTATAAAAAATAGAGCTGGGAACATTAAAACGTACTTTTTTTTTTTTTGACATAGGGTCTGTTTCTGTCACCCAGGCTGCAGTGCAGTGGCATCATTACAGCTCACTGCAACCTCAGATTCCTGGGCTCAAGCAAATCTCCTGCCTCAGCCTCCCGAGTAGCTACAGGCACAGGCACAGGTCACCAGGCCCAGCTAATTTTTCTATTTTTGGTAGAGATGGGGTCTCACTCTTGCTCAGGCTAGTTTTGAATACCTGGCCTCAAGGGATCCTCCCCCCTCGGCCTCCCAGAGTGCTAAGATTATAGGTGTGAGAAACCGCACCCAGCCACTGGCCCTTTAGTGTAACAAAATGAGCTAGCCTTTTTGGTTTACTTAATTATAGAGTCTTACCATCAAAAATAGATTCTTTAACTTTTTAAAAAATACTTTCTTTGGTAATATTTGATGACATTTCTGATCAGAGCCCATAAAAGCTCTTTAAAAAAATAAAACAGTAGCTCAAGATGTGTATGCAAAAACACACAGTTCCCTTACTGTTTCTGTTCATGTCAAAAGCAGTTTATCTTTACACAGTCTCTGCAGCGCCAAGGAATTTCATTTCCACAGCAGCTTTTGACTTTTTGGCTGAGCCACTCTTTTTTTGAAATTCTGCAGCGATTTCCTCAAAAGACTTTCCTTTGGTTTCTGGAACTTTAAAAAATGTAAACAGGGTGAAGGCCAGGAGCACCCCAGCAAAGAGGAAAAACACATAAGGCCCACAGAAGTCCTGCAGAGAGAACAAACACAGTGTTTCAGTTAGCAGCTGTTTGACCCTATCTTCTGTTCAGTAGATTTGTATAATATTAGGCTGCTTACCGCAATGTACTGGAAACACAGAGCTACAATGAAATTGCAGGTCCAGTTGCTGAACGCAGCCATTGCTAAAGCAGCCGGGCGTGGTCCTTGACTGAAAAACTCAGCCACTATGAACCAGGGGATTGGACCTGGTCCAATTTCAAAGAAACTGACAAAGAGGAAGATGGCTACCATGCTCACATAACTCATCCAAGTGAACTTATCCTGAAGGAAATACAAAACAAAAGCAAAAGTGGGGCTGAGGTCATTGGATGCTTATTCCTTTAGCTAAGTAGCCCTCTCACCGAGTTCAGAGGTGGGCATAGCTCTCTTTCTAATGTGTTTAGTTCCATCAAGTACAAATTATTCAGGTCTTAAATCATCCTTAAATCTTTTGAGCCATGTTATAGGACGTCTCTGGGATTAGGACTTTATATGACCCTTAGTCACTCTTTTCCTGTGAAAGGGGCGAGGCAAGGCAAGGATCCAGTGACCTTACTCTTGCTCATACTGAGGTTGCTAGACAAGACGCACGAGTCCTGTGAAGTAGTGGGTGAGGATCCTGGGCAGAAGAGGTTCAGGGATCCACCCAGGTCACACAGGCAGCCAAGCGGCAGAGCCAGCCTTAGAACCCAGCTGGGGCTGACTCCAGAGCCTGTGCTCCAGCCATGTGCTACACTGCCTCCCTGGATAACAAGCGCAATTTACATGCTGATCTTCACTCTTTAAACCCAAGAAACTAGTTCCTCTTTCCTTTATATTTCTCCTTTGTGTTATATGCTGCTCCTCTAGCTTTATTGCATCAGTCAATCTCGAAAGTTTTTTGATATAAAATCACTTTAACCTGGAGCACAGAGGTGCTATCATATGGTAACCAAAAATCTCAGTGCAGGCGCCAAACTTACCTGGAGCACAAGTCCCACCGACATGAAGATGGCACAGAAAAACATGCCACTCATTCCGATTAGAAACAGAGAGCGTCGCCCTGCCTTCTCCACAAGGAACACCTAGGAGAGTTTTAAAGAATATTATCTCAGTTTTATGAGTCACAAAGTATTGACTTTTTACTTAAATCATTTTTACTACCAAAGAGGTTACAAGGTAGGAGGCAATTTTATTATTTCATTTTACAAGTGTGAGACTGATGTGAGGAGTGACTCTAGCTAGCCCCAGGTGGGCTGCTTGATTCAGTCGCATGGGTTTGAATAGGCCATTCTAGAGACAGAGCCACAGTGCTACCACTGCTCCAGGATTATCACTTTAGGTACAGAATTCAGAGACTGTACATCTTGGATTTCTCCCAGTAGATTTCCTATACATTTAAAATGTGAAAGTTCTGCATTAAAAAAAATGAAATTAATTTCTTTTCTGATAATGATCCGCATTATCAGAATGCAATGTTATAATTACAAAGGTTTGTGCACTACTGACACCTGAAACAATGCAACTGTTCAGGTGTCAACTATTCTCGTCCAATTGTCTCACTGCTTAATAAATTCCTATTATGACCACTCACCTGGCAGCATGTGGAATTTGATCATTGTATCAAAATAGTCAGGTCTGCATTTTTCTGATATGTTTAAATGTACCCGATGCTGGGAGAGCGTGAACTATTCATTCAAAAAGAAGACTTTAAAGCAAAGGGTTAAAATGCTTTCTTATCCTAATTGAGGAGATACGTCATTGATTTCTTTAGTTCTGTGGACCTTTGTACAGTGAAGGTTTACAACTATCCCAAACCAGAGTTTGTTGAATAGACTCTTGCCTGATGCTTGGAATACTGCCAAGGCTAGTGAATCACTCCCCCTCCCCAACACCCCCAAAAACCTACCGGTCATAATTTCTCACCTTGGTGCGTAAATTGGCTAGACTTACCAATTTATCAGTAAATCAACAGCAATCCAGTATCTGTGGTATAGTGAGCTCTGGCTCTGAATATATCTGAGAAACATTTCTTTTCACCTCAGTGAAATCCCCTTTCATCTGAGAGGCATATTCATATTAGAGTTTCAAATCACTTCAGATAGGGTGATAAGCAAAGAGCACACATTTAATTATTGAGAAGGAAGTAGGAAAAAATAAACCTTTCTCAAGTTCATAAAATTTCTCTCTATATTTTGACTTTTTAATTGTGACTTTCAAAACTTGCTTGATGACACTATATCAAGCTACCAAGAAAACAGAAGCATTTCTTCAGGAATAAAGACTGTTACTCTGTTTCTTCTGTCTCTGAAAAATTGTTATTAATTGGATAATAAACCCTAAAACTGCATGTCTTGAAAACTGAGTCAGGCTCTCTCCTCTCTCCCTGAGGCTGGATGTCCACGCAGGGTGAGTGTGACAAGCGTGACACATGGCCAGTGGCTGGAGATGTCTGCCCAGCTATAACCCTCACCTCTGTCCCAGTGTGAGTCACTCACATCCCAGAGTCATCCTACCTCCCAGATCCCTCATATTTATTCCTATTTTTGTTTTTTTCTCTTAAGACTATGGTCTCTCTTCTTACCAGCCTGTTAGTGTAGAAGAGAACTTGGGGTATGGAAAATAATTCAGTGTGGATTGGGAAAGTCTCTTTCTTTTCCCAAATGCTCATTCAGAAAAAACAGATTGATACTCCTTCCAAGTTGATGAAACATTAATATATTCAGTTCATATTCCTATTTGCATATTTTTATTTGAAAGGACACACAGAATTTGGTAACATTGGTTAATTTGGGGGAGAGAAACTGGGTGACTGAGGGATTATCCTTTTTGTACTTTTTGAACTTTAAAACAATTTTTCAAAAACAAATATGATTAAAAATTCTAAATGTTATTTGTAGTTCTGGAGGCTTAATTAATGACTAGAACTGATTTTTTAAATTATGTCACTCATCTTTTCAAAAACTTTCACAGAATGAAAGGATGAACTCTGAAAAAGGTATATTGAAAATAATTAAGACACTGTCTTAAATAAAACATCTCCTCCCACACCAGTGGTATTGGGAGCAGGGTACAAAAAGGAAATTCTGCAGAAACTTTCTCTTTAGATTTTTCTCAGAATTTGGGCTACTCAATTTTGACAACTTGATGCTTTACACAGCAAACCCTATTATGCACAAAATGTTTTAATAATCTCTATATTATGAAAATATGTTGAATTAGGATTTGTAAAAAACTTCTCAGGAGACAAAAGGGTGAATAGTCTCTTGGATTGCATTTAAGAAACAGGTCTTGATTGATTTTGAGTGGCCTTTTGGTTTGAACAGGCCTTATCTCCAAAGGCATGTCTACAGAACCACTGGTGTTCTGTTGTTATCTCTTCTTCCTGCTCTTTCCAAGGTCCAGCACTGTTTAACGTGCTCTGGACAAACTTGCCTTTTGATCTAGGCAGCCAGGCTGTAATTTATTGATCATCCTAAGGTAATAGGTAAGAGTCCACGTGTAGAAAATGAGAAACAAGTAACTAAAATATGTTGAATATAGTATTGAGACCAAAATTGTAAAGCACAAGCCTTTTGAACATCCTGTAGCCAAAAATGGAAATAATCTCAATTACCCTCAATTTAGAGTGAATTACATTAGTTGGGAAGTTTTTATTGTTTACTTTATTTCTTAAATTATATTAAACATTATTGTTGTCAAGATATTGAATCATTCCTTATATAAGGTATTTGGTTTTAAGAAGAGTATCTGCCCTTTTCCTTTTGTTGAGAAAAACCAGAGCATTTCTAGTTCTATACCACTTCTGCCCCATCCTCTCATAATATCATGCATACTCTTGTGCATCACCAGAAGCCACATCGTTGTGAACTGTCTGGAAGCTCTGCCCAATGGCCTAACATCATAGGAATTTGCTGAGTCTGTTTACCTTTGCTTAGGATCTTCAATGTCTGTTAGAGAGGACTTTTTTTTTTTTTTTAAGGTGTTTTACCCAGGATATCAGGATAAAAAAAAGAATTTCAACCATGGGAAAAGGGGAACCTAAGTAGACTGTCCAATATTGATAGAAACAACAAGCTGTTGGCCAATCCCAGTGGGTTTAAGTACAGAGATTTGTACAAGGAGGGAGTCCTCTGTGCCCCCGAGTAAGTCATTAATTCACAAATGAGTGACTAAATGGCATTTCAGCAGGGAAGAAAACCAGTGATCCCCCTTCTCCATTGTGCCTAATCTGAAGACAGTGGTTGGCTTATTCAGATGTGACTCTTCCCATGATCCACTTTGTTCTACATATCTAGAGCAGGTGGACAATAAATCACTGATCACTTTTAGATTACAAATTTTGTCCCCCATTTCTGGACCAAGGAACAAGCAGTGTATATTTATCTAAGATATTTACTTACAGAGACAGCAGTGAAAACCGTGTTGACAGCACCAACCCCAATGGTTGCATAAACAGGTTGACTGATTCCAGCATTCTGAAAAATGCTGGTTGAGTAGTAAAAGATCTGCAAAGTAAAAACAATTTGGCCTTAATCAAAAAACCTAGCAATGATGTCTTTAAAGCAGAAAATATTTTAGGTTGTTCATTTTTAGTTTTTTTCCATGGAGCTATGTATCGTCCCTAGAACCTCCCAAAGATTTTCTCCACCTTCTCCTTCCAGGGAAGGAAAACCCATCATCTTCCTTTAGTGTTTAAAGTTTCTGATTACTCTATGTTTAGCTGAAAACTCTGCTACTGCATTTTCTTTATTTAAAAAAAATTTTTTTAAACTTTTTGTTAAAATATAATATACGTACACATATAATAAGTGTAAAGCTCAATTAATTTTCACAAACTGAACAAGCCTGTTTAACCAGCACCCAGATCAAAAAATAAATAATTTCCAGCCCTCCAGAAATACCCTATGTGTCCCTTTGCCCTTTGTTCCAAGGAAATCACTCTTCTAACTTCTGACATCATAGATGAATTTTGCCTACTGTTGTACTTGATGTAAATGGAACCACATGCTATGTATCATTTTGTGTCTAGCTTCTTTTGTTCAACATTACCTTTGTAAAAATCATCCTCACTGTGTGTATTTGTAGATGGTTCATTATCATTACTATGTCGTATTTTGTTGTATTACTATACAAAAATTCAGTTACCCATTCTACTATTGATGGGTATTTATGGCAGGTGGCTGCTTTGGATAGTGCTGCTATGAACATTCTAGTACAGTCCTTTTAGTGAAGTATGTATGCATTTATATCCAGGAATAGAATTGCTGGGCTGTAGCGTATGCATATGCTCAGCTTTGATAGATAATTGCCAGTTTTCTAAAGAAGTTATGACAATTTTACAGTCTCACCAGCGTGTACAAGAGTTATGAGTGCTATTGTATTTAATCCAAAAATTTCTTTTGGTCTCAGCAGAGATGGAGAAATATGGCTCACAACATCACAAATAGCCTTTTTAAATTTAGCTATGTTTATATATTTCTAACAGTCTTTTTAGGTCATTTTGTTATCTATAATCCTCTGTCATTCCTTCCCCAGCTGATGTATCCTGTTGCTGGTACCTCTTCCTGCAGACAGGACTAATGTAGGAGGACTGTGCAGACTACTTTCAGTGAGTAGTGGCTTATGGTACCACACTACACATTTTTAGGCTGCCCAACAGCCTCATGTTCAACATTTCTTGGATGCCTCTTTAAGTCAGACACTGGGATAGAAGGGGAAGCAGAGAGGTTTAGAGAGATTAAGTATTGTGCCATTGGATATATAGGTAGAGCTCAGACAGGGGATATGAATTTGGTCTCTGAACGCCAAAGATATGCAGAGTATTAGTAAAAATGAATGTCAACAACCTCCCAGAGGAGGACAAAGACCACAGCAGAACTTTTGGAGTGAGGTTCAGGTCTCATTTTGCTTTAACTGGTGGGAAGTACTTTCTTTGCCTCCCCTGAGTGTCTGTCCATCCATCAATCAACCCCAAAGTATTCTTTGTGGATTTGGGATAAAAGAAGCCCAATTTACATTTTTAACAGCAATGAAGGGGGATAAGTGATTTTTTTAAATGTAGTTTCTTAAACAAATGCTTAATTTTTTCTTCTGGTAGCTAATTGCCAGTAGAACCATTTTAGTCTTCGTGATGCAGGAGTTTCAGTTCAAAACCTAAAAGCTAGCCCGTTTAAGACTCAGTATGTTTTTCCATCATGTCTTATCTACTACCCTTACTCACCAATATCATGCCATTTCGCTTTATAGTTTATTTTGTGTGCTGTCTCCCTAAATGGAGTGAAGGTTTCTTGGATGGCAGAAAACTTTTCTTTGTACTTGGCTATCTGATGTACATCATTTAAATAGATAAAGGGAACCTTGGGCTCCTTTTTGTCTAGGCTATTCAATGCTCAACTCTAGAAGCCTCTTGCAATTTAGTTTGTTTTGGGGAGGATATAATTATTTTATTTTCCTTTTTCTTCCTTGTATTAATTATGCCTTTTGCCTTTTACCTTCATCTTAATGGACATATAGTACTATTGATTGCTGACATTTTTAGAAATTGCAAACTAATATTAGAGAGATGTTGAAGCAAAACACAAAAAAAGAAAATTACTGCTCACTCAATGTATGTTGGTTGTAGTAAGACATGTGACAACAACATTTTAAAATGTCTGTTAGCTATTTAAACTTATATCTTTTGCCCTCCCTATCCTAACTCATTTTGCTCCTAAGAGTTAGAGGGTGTTCTTAAACTTACCCCATTGATTCCAGAAAATTGCTGAGCCACGTGCAGCATCAATGCCACTAGAATAGGCTGTCGGTAGCTGGAACTGGTGAAGAGCTGAATTATGGAGACTTTCTGCTCACTTGACGTTTCTTCCCTTTCTTTCCTCATCTCATTAATGTCTTTGGTGACATCATCATATCCTCTCAGTCTTTTCAAGCCTGTGCCCCAAAATGATCAGGTTGAAACAGCTCAGGTCACAACAAAAATAAATTTATTTTTTTATGTTAATGAAAGAGCTACGTTTCTGCACTCTCCTTTCCATTACTTAATAGCATAGATGTTGGAAATTCTCTATGCTTAATAGCATAGATGTTGGAAATTCTCTTTGGTTAAAGAGACGTCTGCTCTTTGATTTTTTAAAAAAGCAGAACATTTGGCTTCATCTCATGACGAAGAAAACTATGATCTTCATTATCATAAAGGTATAATGCTGGAAGGATCTTTTAGAAACTCCTGGTTTAGTCTAATAGCCTGCATGTGGGTTTCTGGTTTGGGCTTGAGTGAGCTTATGGGTGGAAAATGGCATGTGCCAGTCTTGATAAAATGATTTTACACATTTTTCTTACATGACTTCATTTGGAAGACACTGGTACTAATTTCACGAGCAACCATTCATGCACACTGTTTTGCATTAGCTGATAACGCCAAAACAATAGGAAGAAAGAAAAACCACACAGACTTACTTTTCTTTGCTTTAACCTCCTCATCCAACTTGATGTAAAGATATCTGGGGCTTTCTGGACAGAAGAAGAGTAGCAGAGACTGGAGGATGGCTCGCACAGCAGACAGGCCGAGAAGGATGTGCCACAGGTCCTGACTGCCCAGGATAAAGTCAAGGCCAACAATCTGAAAAGGCAGGGAAGAAGCTACCAACTGCACAACATTTTGAGTCTACCTTCTACGATTTTATGAAAAAGTACATCAGCTATTTAATAGTAATCCCTGACAACTTTGGTTCAAGTAAGCACACGATGAAAACTATTATTATTGTGTCACACCTTAACTAAACTAGAGATTATTTGTTTTACAAAGAATTCTCCTAGGTTTGTTTTTATTAACTCCTATCAGACAGTTAGGATGGGAACCAGCCAAACTTTTTCTTTTTTTAATTGGATACACACATGGCTGTAGTCTCTAGGCAACCAGATGGAATACTGTATTAAAATCATGCATAATTTTGGACCTTTGGTTGAAAACTCGCTCTTAGATTACCCAGAACTTAAATGGAATGGGGTTTTATAGATAGAACAGTTACTCTGATGAGAACTATTTAATAGCTTTGTGATTTCTATGGCTGTGATTTACACATTACCCTCTGGATTGTCCTAGGCACGGGGTCCAAGGCCTTCCTCTGAGACCACAGAGTAGAAGGGAAGGATAGAGCCAGCTGAACAAGAGCTCCTATGGTAATCATTTACATATTATATTCCCAGATAAGATGCTCAAAACAATGGAAACCCAAGCAGTCAAAAACCTGAAGTTTCCTATTTCTTGAAATCTAAATGGAATAATTTAATTCTAGAATACTATGGATTTGGGACCTGCCTTACCAGGTCACCTTCAGTGCTGATACTACCAACAATTCTAAGGGCAAATTGAGGAGTGGTAATAATTTGCCTTTGAGCTAAACAGTCTATGTCTCTATACTCCTTCCACTACCACTGGTGGAATTGTTTTTTTTTTTTTAATTTTCTCTGTGCTGGTCTACAGTGAGAGTGGACAGTCAGGGCAGGAGAGGATGGATGAAGTACAAGTGCAGTAGAGGATGGGAAGTTTTTACCTGACTACAAAGAATGCCTGTGACAACGGCCAGCTGGTGAAGAGTGCCAAGAGCGCCCCTGAGAGTGATTGGAGCAATTTCACCAATATACATTGGAACCAGGCCTGAAATTAGCCCTGTATGAAATATGAACATAAATGTTAAAGTGTAGCCAGGACTATCTCAATAACAATAATTTGGTTTATGCAGTCGATATCCTGACTGAAGTCCCTTCCTGAGTTCATTGAAAGAAAGAGCCCTTGTCCCTAGCCATAGACACACAGTTTATGCAAAGAATATTTGTTGATATGACCCCAAATGAAGTTGTAGCCAGAAATATGCATAGAAAGAAATGCTTAGTCATGTATTTGGCAATTCTTCATCGCATTGTCTTATTTAGTTAAAAAAAATCCATGTTAATATTTAGTTTACATCATAGCCCCTTAGGTTGTCTTCAGAAAAGAAAATGAAAAATATTTTAATAATATCCTTCATGTAGGCTCATGAGATTAAAGGAAATTCGAACATATCTAGGCCAACCTCTTGATAGAAGTGAGAAATGACTTGCTCAAGATTACAGTGCCTATGGTGCTCAAATGGTGGGAATGATCACTAGGGGGTCGGGGGTGGGGGGTAAACCCATGTCTGAGCAACGTGGTGGGCACTGTGGAGGGGTGGGACATGCTTGAAAAGTAGTTGGGAAGTGTTATTAGGGGTCTCAATAGGGGAAAGGAATTCCTCTAAAATTGATTTATGTGATTAACTGTACACCTCGGTAAATTCACTGAAAATCATTTAATTGTACACTTAAAATGGAGTAAAGGCACGATATGTAAAGTATACTTCAATAAAGGGAAAAAAAAGCAAAAAAAGAAAGGGAAAAAAATTATAGTGCTATAGAGCGTTAGCATGAAAACTACATGCCCTGTCTGAATTTCCACAAAGTGGGGTCATCAAGATCACTGTTAAGGTGGTGATGGGGGAAGGGGAAGTGTAGAAATGTGAAAGAGATTAATGAACTCAAGGACTCTTCCCCCAATTAATCCAGCCAGAAAAACCCAACTTCTTTATTCTATCCAAATACTAGGCATCAGAAAAGATTTTATTTGAAGAATGACTTTTGGTGCTTAAAGGAATACAAAAAATTTGAAAAGCATTAGTCCATTCTGCCTTCTGAAGCTTTCTTAAATGTGCATGTAAATCAGTCATGTTGGAAATGGAGTGCCCAGCCATTTACTGATTGCATTAAAAGGTCAGAGATTATCAATAGGCAACGCTGAACTCAAGGTTTGGCATTTTCTTAAGTATTGGAAAATATGATTTGTCAGAGGCTTCCTTGTAGAGACTGCCTGCCTAGCAAAAGGAAATGTATGGTCTTTGTGTAAAAGATGTTTTTGGCAACTGTTTTCAATATATATATTTTTAATGCTTCAAATTGTTCTTAATATCTCAAATGAACATTTACATGGTTGATATGGCATCTGTATTTCTCCTGAATTTTACAGGTGACTCTAATGTGAAGCCTGTTGATCTTAAGTAAGAAAAAATCCATTTATTTAGTCCTATTCGAAGTTGTACTGTCTTTCAGCAATGCCTAATACTATACCTTAAGAACAGAATAACGCAGAGAGGCTCACAGGTCTGAGGTCACATGAATCTGAAGACAAATTACATTTACTATAATTTTTAGCAACTTTAATGCTCATGATAGGACCAGGCATAATTTTGGAAGATGGTTAGAGAGGTACTAGTTACTTGGTTATATTAGTTATATTAATAGGCTGTTTGACAATATGGTTGTAGCATTTGTTTTCACATTTGTGAAAATAAACTCACATTTATTTTACCTTTGAGCTAAGCAGTCTATGTCTCTATACTCCCTCCACTACCACTGGTGGAACTGTTTATTTTTTCTCTGTGCTGGTCTGCAGTGAGAGTGGACAGTCAGGGCAGGAGAGGGTTGATGAAGTACAAGTGCAATAGGAGATGGGAAGTTTTTACCTTATTATCGAGAATGCCTGTGACAAAAATATTTTGTGATTTTTTTCATACTGTATTTTTTCAAATGGAGAGAAAAGGAAGAAGAATCATGATGTGGACTTCTTTTATAGTGTTATTATCTGTGTTTTATAGAAGAAAGAGCTGAAACTCCTATTTAATATTTAAGACCACACAGAGATAGTGCTAGAATTGATTCACTCTAAATCCAAAGCTCGTTCCATGTGTGGGCTGACGCTTCACCTTAATAAAACTACCCTGACCTTCAGTTATTTGTATTAACATTGAAAATAATGAAAGGAGATTTAATTGAACTATTAACTTGTGAATGTTTTAGACTTTTGCTTCAACTCATCATTGAAGACGCATGGAATTAAAGTCTTTTCTGCAGGTAAAAGTGTTCAAAATACTTTGCACACAAAGCCTGTGCCCTCACCGTTCCTTCCCCACCCCCAGTTGACATTGGTGCTTTGCAAGGCAACTACAGTTTGTGAAAATTGGCTAAAACCTCTGTCCAGAACCATTAGAATCAGGGCTTCATTGGCAGTAGTTAACCATTTGGCCATTTGTTTTAGAGGCTGAACGATCCTCCCTGTTCAGACCTCTGCTAATTAGTTGCCTCTGAAAGTTTGAAAAGCTGTCTCCAAGAACTAGTGATTCCCACTATGCAGCATCGAGTTCACAGGAGGAGCATCCCTCCACCATTCTAGAGTCCTCTAGCTGCTTCTGTCTGATTCCCTCTTCCTGTGGACACCACCACTTTAATGCTTCACTCAGCCATTCTCCGCAGGGCTGGAGAATGTGGCCCAAGAGATGGGTTCAGGGTGTAACGATATGAGAGATGGAGACATAGCAGCCAGGTAGGCCATAAGGGCAGACTTAAGGGTCTGGGGGTAACAGTCTTCCACTGTCTACTGCACCACAGGTGTCAGGACAACAGCTGGCATTTGCTGGCAACTTACTGATGTCAGAGTCTACGCTGAACATTTTATATGTATTCTCTCACAATCACCCTATCAGGTAGATGTTATTATCCACTTAATTTATTAGATGGAGAAACTGAGAGTCAGAGCTAAAAGTTTTTCTGAGATAATACTCACTTAATAAAGAAACAGAGTTAAATAATTTGTCTGAGATCATACAACTAGAATGATGTCATTGAAATGAACAAGAACCTAGATGGCATAATTCCTACTTACTGGTTCCAAACTTTCCCGACTCAGGACTTCAACATTATGCTATTACCTTCCCCTCTGTGATGTCACCCTAGGCTCAAAAATATCCATGCATGTTACCACATCTGCCTGTAGAGTAATTTTCAGACGAAGGGGTGTGTGTGTGTGTGTGTGTGTGTGAGACTTACCACAGTAGAGTCCTGATATGCTTCTTCCTGCAATTATAAGTATATGAGATGGTCCCAGTTTCGAAAATCCCATCAAGAGAGCTCCAACTAATGAAAGACTGTTTGCTATCAACATGGCCTTGATTCTGAAATTTTAAAAATCAAGAATTATAAATTTAGCATCAAAACTTGATAAAATTATTTACTTTCAGGGCATGTTGAGATTTTTACCTAAGAGCAATTATTTTAATTTTTTTTAATACATCAGCAAGCTAGTTGGGAAGTCAGGTGTGGTGGCATGTACCTGTAGTCCCAGCTACTTCAGGAGGCTGAGGTGAGAGGAGGCCAGGAGTTTTGAGATCAGCCTGGGCAATAGAGTGAGACCCTTTCTCTCTCTCTCTGTCTTTCTCAGACACACACACACACATACACACACACACACACACACACACACACACACACACACAGAAGAGCTAGTTGGGGAATTTTGAACCAAGATTGCTACTTTGATTCATCTGTGAACTTAAGTATTAATGATAAGCAATATTTATGATGAGAGAATCTAGGCTGCATCTACCTGATCTCCATGCTTTGATAGAGATTATTTAATCACAGTGGTGACTAGTTGGATTTAGGATAATACTTATAACAGTTTTTCAAAGAGTTAACAAAAGTTTTCTTCAAGTTGATTGTTTTAAAGATTAAAGAATAACTATCTGATGATAGCTAAATTTAATTCTGTAGTTGTCACATACAACTTGTTTCTTTTTTTTTTTTTCCCTTCAGTGGTAGTTGATATAGATAGGAAAGGAGCTTTCCAAGTTAAATGTTATAAATTATTTGATAGTATATTAAAATATAGTTTTACTTTAAGCCTTATCATAGAGAAAGTATAATTATCCTTATCTTAACACTGTAAGCTAGCATATTTCCAGAATCTATAAATTAATGTCAACCAATGTAAAATACATAATAAAGCTGACAGTAGCAACAAAAACATCATTTTCAAAATTTATCACATGAAAATTGATATTTTCAGGTGTTGATACTTTTATTCATATTTATTGAGAAAGTAAGATACAGAAAAACCTTTTTCAAAGTTAAGCAGATAATAAGGCCCATAAAAGAATCTGAGTGGACAGATATGGAATGTTTGTACTACAAAGAAATATAAACACCTTGTTATATTCTATTTCAGTGTTTCAAACTTTGACAGGTAGGCTTTTTCTAAGCAAGTATCTTTAACACCAAACAGATTTTTTTTTTCTGGAGAGTAAAACTATATGATCTCACACTGCAATGATTGCTCAACAGCCATGCGATAGGCTGTGAATAATGTCCCTACAAGAGTCCATATTCTAATACCCTATAAATGTTACCTTACATGGCAAAACAGATTTTGCAGATGTGATTAAGGACCTTGAGATGGGGAGATTATTTTAGATTATCCAAGGGAACCCAATGATACAATCACAAATGTCCTTGTAAGAGTAAAGCAAAAGAGGAGAAAGTGACGTGATGACAGAAGTAGAGTTTGGAGTGATTTGCTTCAAAGATGTAGGAAGGGGCCACAAGCCAAGGACAGTTGGTGACCACTGCACTCTGGGAAGGGGCAAGAAATGGATTCTTCTCTCAGAGCCCCCAGAAGGAACCAGCACTGTTGACATCTTGACTTTAGCCAACTAAAACTGATTTTGGACTTCTGACCTTCAAAACTGTAAGAAAACATATTTGTGATGTTTTAAGGCACTACATTGGTGGTAATTAATTACAGCAGCAATAGGAAGCTAATGTAGGGAAATCATTACTGTGTAAAGGCAGGAGAAACAGTGACTTAGAGCTGGCTGGCCTCAGAGCTGCAGAGTGGAAAGATGGCTGAGGGATGTTTCTCTCCTCAGACTACTGTGAAATGCTTTTTATCTACACAGGGCAGGCAAATTCAATAATTTACTTAAAAAGTTATTACCAGCTAGCCAATAGTCTCTTTTATTAGGGGGAAAAAGATAAAAAAAAGTCACAAAATACAGGCCTGAAAGGACTTTTGATGCCAGATTGCCCTAAAGTTCCTTTTCTCTATCACCAAACAATGGATGCTGGAGCACGTTATACGATTTAAATTATTTTAACTTCTGTTCAAATGTGAGAAATGGCTGCAAACAAATAATAAAAAATGTGAAGTAGTTTAATCAGGAAGAAAGAATTTTAATTCTACCTAAGTTTATTTCTTTAAATCTGGTTCTAAATACTTCTGGTAGCATAGGCTTCAACATTGTCCTGGTCATCATCATTGTCATCATCATCGTAATCAAAATAAGGCTGCATTTGCTGCCTGTTTAATATGTGCTAGTCACTGGGCTAAACTCTTTATATTTGTTCTCATTTAATCCTCACAAGAATGCCATGAGGTAGGTTTTTGTTTGGGGGGGGGGTTTGAGACAGAGTCTTGCTCTGCACCCAGGCTGGAGTGCAGTTGCACCATCACAGCTCATTATAACCTTGATCTCTTGGGCACAGGTGATCCTCCTGCCTCAGCTTCCCCAGTAGCTGGGACTACAGGCAAGAGCCACCATGCCTGGCCTATGTATTATTTTTTTTATCATGGTGCATGGGAGAAAAATGTCTTAGAAAACCTAAGTAATCTGTTTATTTTCATACAGCTACTAAGTGACAGAGCTGGGCCTTGATCTGTGTGAAACCAAAGATTAATGCTTCATTTTAATGAGTTCCACTTTTGATAAAAAAGAATGCATGTACCCAAAGTCAAGTTATGTATAGCTCCCTTTACTCATGGTAGTACGGATTGCATAAACCATGGTCTTCCCCACACACCCCTGTAATTAAATTATAAATACACAGCTTAGAAAAATTGACCTTGCAAACCCCAAACTATAAAATGGTGGCCACAGACTTCTATTACTATCAGGCAATTGCAATGAAATAATTTTTTTAAAGCAATAATGGAAGGAATACATTTTTATTTATTTCCTTTTAACTAGTGAAGAAATGACACTGGTAATAAGGAAAATCATGTCATTTCCCAATGAGTCTCACTACAAAAATAATTTTATGGAAGACACTGAGCTCTTTTATCTTAATTTTGAAGTTGAAATTATGAATTTTATGGCTGTTTTCCAATGAGGATCATTTTTCTACTGAGAGTTAGAAGAAATCTCACTTCTTGTTCACCATAGGTCATTTGATACATGGTCATTAGACATAGTTTTGAGGTATGGCCATTGTTGAGGCTAAATCCTAAGACTTCAGAAGATATACATCCTGGCTCCAATACTAGGACACTAATTAAATGCTTTAGTGTAAGTCATTGGACCTGTCAGAATCTCATCTCTAAATGAGGGGCAACAAGGGTTTAAATTTTTTCTTTAGGAATGAGTAGTCGTATAAAATATCAGTAGCTGCTAAAATAATTGATTTGTTCATATTTTAAAATTTAATTTAATTTTGCTTAATTTGATTTACTTTAGATATCACTAACCTAGAAAATTCTCCATTTACTACTTAAGCCAGTTTGGTACTAATTGAAATGAGTTTTAAATTTTTTAAATTATAAAATTCAGTTTATTAATTCTGTATTTTACAGATTCTGATTTAAAGTTCAACTAAACATCAGTAAGTTGATTAAAATGTAAGAAATTGACCACTTTCTTATATGGTGAAGGAAACTCCTTTTCAAATAAGAAAATAATAAAACTTGAGTTACTATGATACTCCTTGGTTAAGAAAACTTCTCACCATCATATTATATAAAAGCTCCAGTATAAGAGGAAGTTACCGGAATTTTGATACCTAGAGCTAAAAGTTATAATTCATAATAGGAATTAGAAAAACTAGATGAATTATAATCCAGAATTATTAAGTTAGTTTCCTGTATTGTTTATATCTTTAAAGATATTTTCATTTTTTAAATGTTTCATATTTGGCACATACTATTTTTATCATGAGGAAAAAGGCAATTAATACATAATAGCTTGGCTCAAAGAGCAGAAAATAAACCTAAAAAAATAATCGTTTCATTTTCTAACTATTGTCTCTCTATGCAGAGTAGGAAATCTCAACAGCTTTAGTATGTGGCATGGCTAAGGGAAATTTGAGGGTAAAGGAGTTCCAATGATGTTTTCAATCCAAAACATTAACAGAAACCAGAGTTGAGAAATAGAGATAGCTCTTGCTTCATCTTTGGTTCAGGCTTTGAGAAAGAAGTAGTAGTGGCCGCTAGACGCCCCATGCCAAGTACACTGGGCAACTGGGAGTTGGGGATATTGACTGAACCTTTGGACTTGACTGATTCAAATGCCAAATTCTAATTTAAAAATGAAAAACTGGATATCTGAGAAATGGAGTGATTTGATGAAGCAAACACTGAACTCCCAGGTTAAAAATTTCAGTCTAGACTTTTCTGCTGACTTCTTGAGTTAGCCATTTGTGCAGTAGTTTTCTAATATGTTTTATAACTTACATAATCAGGGGATCCAAGCAATTATATAGGAATATGCACCAAGCTCAGTTTTGCTATAAATGCCTAAACAGTTAACCAGATTGTTGCAACAGCTTTTTCTATTGATTTGATCCAACACTGACCTGCCTCATAGGGTCATGAATCAAAAAATAACTCTAAAACTATTCCAGAAAAAGATAACATTTTTCCAAACAAAACCAAAATGTTAACATTTCTATGTTTATGCTTATTTATGAAATTTGCCTACCTTCCAAACGTGTCCCCAAGCCACCCACCGAAGAATGATGCAATCATTCCACCAACTGCAAAGCTGGATACAGACAGAGACCAGAGCATGGTGATTAGGTTAGCAGATGCCACAGTCTCTTCCTCATCCCCAGGGATTGGTGATGGGTTCATTGGGTATGGGGGCGTGGGCAGTTCATCCGTACTGTTGATAGCATAGTTGTCGATAGCCTTTCGGTCATCCAGTGGAATACCCAAAACATGTCTATAATGGGATATTATTATCTGAGGAAATAAAATAAAGAGAAATAGCTTTATTATTTCAAACATTCTATATGTTTTTGTTTTTCTTTTAAAATGTTTGTTAGGTATTTAAATAGGACCATCCTAATTATGTGTGCTATACACATACAAACATGGATAGATTTATTTACAGTTGATCATATCCTATAAAACAGGTCACAAATTCCATTGACAACAGGAACCAGGCAGGAATAAATAAGTGAAGGAGGCATGGAGCACCTTGATGACTAGAGGACTGAAATATATTCTCTACTATTGGGGATATAATAGTGGGTGGTCAGGACTGTGGAACCAGAGAGCATTTACCCCACCTAACGCAGGAAGCTGCAAGTGCAAGACTGGTGTTGGATGACCTTTAATATTTTAATAGAAGCCAGGAATCCTGGTTTTTCTGTAAATTTTTTTAAGTTTAAATGTTGGTGACTATTGAAATTGAAAATATTCTGCAGGCTAAAAAGATACATCTTCATACCAGTGTTACTTCTGCACAGCAGGGTTTATATTATATTGATTTACATAAATATTTTAATAGAAACATAAAAATGGATATAAAAAAAGGTTGGGAAAGATGAGGGTCAAAAATAAAGTCGGTTTACAAAATTCAAATACTAGGTGTTGTATCCTTGCCAGATGTGAGCTATAAATTTACCAATAAATTTCCTAGCAGCTAGTGCAAAGAGAGCAAAAAAACAGGTATAGGATTGATGAATTCCAAAGATAAAATGGCCCTTGGGAAGGTATTGAGACCTGACAGAAGTTTCTCCTGTGGGTCCTCATAGAGTTCAGTGTGTAATAGAATGACTAACATTCAAACTAAATTTCACGGAGCTATATTTTATGATGTGCTTCAGTACAGGCAAATGTCATACCAAAGTATAATCGAGTAAAAGCACATCCTCCAGGCCATCTTCCTCCCATGTCATTCCTCTCAATGATGCTTTGATCACTAGTTAGCATCAGTGACCTGGGAGGGTACTCTCTGCAAGGACCTGGAATGCCGCTGCTCTAGGTTACCAGTTATAGGCAAAGTCCTGTTGAGTAACATCAGCTGAGTGAGAAGGAGAATTGAATATCCTCTTATCATAAAAGAAGTCTGATCAAGACATTTGCTTTATTAGAAGACCACCCTATATGGACAATATTCATAGAAAAAAGGCTAGAAGGAAATATACAAAATATTCTCAGCAGTTTGCTCATGTGGTAGAATAATTTTTTTCTAATGCTTTCCACAATAGGCATGTGTAATTTTCATAACCATAAGAAAGTGTGAGTTTAAAATACCTTAAAATAATTTCAAATGTCATTCAGCTAAAAAAAACATACAGGGCCTGAATGATCATCTTATCTAATGGTGTTTAAGCAGCTCTTTAAACACAGAAGGAAGGGACTATAGAGAGGGCACTAACTAGGATGCCAGTACAGGGATCCCTCTTTTCAGCTCTGGCTCTAGGACTTGGATTGAAGAAGGGGAGATCTTAGCCTAAGTTTCCCTCTAAGACTGGAGAGGATGGTTCAAATAAGGATGTGAAAAGGTCTTCCACAAAAAGAGAAGGTGCTCTATCAATTCCAAGTCATGGTAATGTTGAACTAAATTCCTGCTAAATTGGCATTTGTTGTCATCACCCACACACACAAAAAATGACCCTGGTCTCCTGACACCACAACATTATTGCCCAGACCTGCCAGCCGTGGCAAGTCCTGCCACACTCATGATGATGTGTGGCACCTAATTGGGGCACATCTGTTAGCCCAGGAAGCAGCCCTTTTCCGGTGACAGATGGTGGCCAGCACACATTTACAACCTGCATAATCTTGCATTTTCCTTGGAGCCCAATGTAGTAAAAGAAGCAAAGGAAATATGATGGATTTATAGAAGGCACCCAACAAAATGTTCTAACTTCACTTTGTGCCACCCCTTCCCCAGATTCCTTCTCTCTCTCTCCCCACGCCCCCGGCAACCCCTTCATTCACTAAACACTTTATTGAGTACTTTCTTGTTGCCAACTGCTGTGCTTGGCACTGGTGATAGGAAGAGGAGCCAGACATCAGTCCTGCCCTCAATGACCTCACACCCTGAGCTACAGCAGAGGAGAATGAGATTCCACTTACAGGCTGTGGGAGCTGAGAACAACAGCACACCTCTGCTGTCTATTCACTGGATACCAGAGTAGGGATGCACAAAATAAATAATAAAAAATGTTGAAATTATTTGATATTAAAAAATACCCACCCAGGGCATGGTGTGGTGACTCACACCTGTAATACCAGCACCTTGGGAGGCCAAGGCAAGAGGATTGCTTGAGGCCGGGAGTTCAAGACTAGCCTGGGCAACATAGCAAAATACCATCTCTACAAAAAATTAAAAAATTAGGCAGGTGTGGTGGCATGCTCCTGTGGGTCCAGCTACTCAGGAGGCTGAGGAGGGAGGATTGCTTGAGCCCAGGAGCTCGAGGCTGCAGTGAGCTATGATTGTGCCACTGTATGCCAGCCTGGGTGACAAAGAAAGATCCTGTCTCAAAAAAAAAAAATAAATAAAAACCCATCCAAATAGTCATTGTAAAGAAAATCCAAACTTTCTTGGACTTCTTGACTATTATTCTAAAGTTTTGCATTGTTTTACTTTGGATCATCTATTGGAGATAGGAATGGTGGGGGAAGGACTCTAATCTCTTTTAGCGTAATAAGGTTGTTGGGAGGATCCAGTTGTGGAAAGCATAGGCTAAAGCATCTGATGCAAATAGGTAGGTGCTCAGTAAATACACACTGAGTGAAACATATCCTTCTCTTGTTTCCTCTTATTCCCTGGCATTTTTTGTTCATATATGGCTGAGAGCTCTGAATAAATACTGCTGCAATAAGCTTTTTTTTTCCCCCTTAAAAAACATCCTTGGGCACGTGCTATTCTGACTGGAGTTTTCTGTGAGCTCAGCAAACAGCAGAGTCAGAGATTAAGAATTATGTTGCCTTTTTTTTTTTTTCTGCGATTGTTAACTGAGGAGTCAAGGCCAAGTTACAGCTTTGGAACCCGCGTATCATACCTGGCAGGGCAGGATCACTTCGTGTCTCCCACGTGGACACAATTTATCTCTGTGTTGAGGAACGTATGATATCTATCACTGACCGAACTTGCCAAAAAGAGAGCTTGTACATGTATCACTTGCCTGTTGAGGTGCATTGATCACACCAATGTCATATCCGAACTGGAAGGAGCCCAGCGCCGCAGTGAAGACAGCGAAAATCAAGATCCCGGTGACCTGTGGGGGAGAAACACAGAGCTGGGAAGCACCAGGCAGTTTCAGTTACTCATCAGTCCTGTCAGGCTGCAGCTTGGACTTCTTACGGGCTCCACGGGCTGGTTTTTCCCTGGGATGTCCATTCGCAGGATGCCCTGTGCTCCTGGCAGGCAGTTGTTGTTCATATGAGAATGTGACAGCCCTTCATCATCTCCCCCACACTGAGGCTCAGATAGCCAAAGCTAAGACGGGGCTCCGTTTATTTGGGTGGTGGTTTCTCCTCAAATCCTTTTTTTCCCTCAAGATGTTTCCAAGGACAGGGATTTTCATCCTATTTGCAATTTGTAACCATCAGCAGCAGTGAGAGGATGTAAGGGTGCCTGGGGAGTGCTTTAGCCCCCTTCCCTCATACCTCCTTCACTATCATTTGGGCAATCTGATGTGAGGTACATTGTAAAGGCAGCCTCAAAGCCCGATACTATTTATGTTTAGTGCACGCCTGTCACTGCTTTAGGTGGATTGTCTCATTCACTTCTTGTATTAGTTTTCTATTTCTGCCATTACAAATGACCACCAGCTTAGTGGTTTAAACAGCACAAATTTATTTATCTTAAAGTTCTGTAGGTCAGAAGTCTGGTAGGAGTCTCACTGGACTAAAATCAAGGTGTTGGCAGGCTGCGTTCCTTTCTGGAGGCTGTTGGAGAAAATTCAGGTTGATGATAGAATTCACTTCCTTATGGTTGTAGGATCAAGGTCTGTGGGTTTGTCCTGGCTACAAACTAAGGGCCATTCCCAGCTCTCGAGGCCACCACATTCTTGTGTGCCTTTCCATCATCTCTGTAACCAGCAAGGGCAGCCCAAGTCCTTCTCATACTGCATCTCTCTGACACTGACTGACAGCAACTGGGAAAGGTCTTCCCTTTTGAGAATTCATGGGATTAGATTTGACCCATCTGGATAATCCAGGAAAATCTCCTCATCTCAAGGTTTGTAACTGTAATCCCATCTGCAAAGTCCTTTGCTATATAAGGTAATATATTCACAGGTTCTGGTGATGAAGCTGTGGACATTTTTGGAGGCCAATTATTCTGCTGACCCCTGGCAGCACCATTAGTATCCCCATTTTACAGATAACTAGATTAGGTTAACATCTCACAGCTAATAAATTATAGAATAATGACTTGGATCAGGAGCTTATGCTTTTAACTTCTTGGTTATTTTGCATCCCTCATTGGTCAGAAACAGACATTCAAAAGTCAAGCACATATGAAAATCTAGGGTCATAATCTTTTTTTTTTTTTTTGTCTTGAGAGAGATTTATTAAAAGATATAAAATTGCAGCTAGATAGGAGGAATAAGTTCTAGTGTTACACCAGTGGTCCCTAATCTTTTTGGCACCGCAGACCGGTTTAGGGTCATAATCTTTATAAATTAAAAAAAAAATCTCAGAGTGCACATGTTTACAGAATTTGCCAATTATAATGTCGAAGCCATAGCTCCCACTGCCCACCAATCTCAAGTGCATTTTCCCACTGACTACCACACAAATCCTCTCCCCCTCCCCTACTTATAGGTCTTTGTGAGGTCTTTTGGGAGGTCTCTGAGCAAAAGTCCAAAAGGGCAAAGGCTATTCAACTGTCGCTAAGCTGAAGAGGAATCTCAGGGTCTTCCCACCACAAGCCCAGGGCCATGATATACTTGCCCAGGCTCATCCCTGAATCTTCTTCTCTTCTATGACAGAGTCTCCAAGCACTTGGTTTCTTAGTGACTGCCACCTCCCACTCCATTCCTGGGCTTCTGCTCTCTGCTGGCTCTTTCCCTCTTCCTCTGCTACATAAGCATGGAGTTTCTTTCTTCTTAAGAGTCCAACCAGTGACCATGCCAATGGTGAGTAGGGGTGCCACAGAAACGGAAGTCGGGGGTGATGGTGATGGCTACAGCAGGTTTGCTCCCTCATAATCTGCATCAGCCCTCCCCTGTCATCCCAGATTCACGTCTAAGTCACAACTGTGTTAGCTGTTTCTATATTACTTTGACACACATAAAAGTTAATGTCTAAAGATTCTGGATGTTCCATCCTCTTCCTTTCCAATCAGGTTGTTCTAAGTCTTTATTATATGAATTCTAGAGCTGCCCCAAGATCAATTTCTCATATTATTAGAATAATAAAAAATAGCAACTATGAAGGAGATAGGAGAATTTTTAAACGTTTAGAAATCTTTGAGTATTCTTTTCCTCTGGTCTTCCTGGTCTCTTTTTTGGAGTTGGCTGTGGTCCTGCCACCCCAGGGCCTGCAGCTCCCTACTTTGACTCTCCAAGATAGAATTTCAGCCAGCTGATCGGGTGAGGAGCAATCGCATCAGTTTTAAGCAGGTCACTTGGATTCCTGAGAATTTCCAATTAACGTGATCATCTTAATTAAATATCAAAAAGTCTCTGCTACTGTTTGATTGCATTTCCCTTTTGCTTTCTTTTCACTTACCCCTTATTTTCAGGTTTAATTTCCCTCTCTGAACACCATGTTAAACTGGCTCCTGCTTCCCATCCCTTCTTTCTCTAGTGTTGTGAAATGCAAGGAAGTAACATTTGTAGTCAGCTTTCTATGTGGCTTGGCTCTAGACGTGGTCGGAGAAAGTTTTGTTTCTGAGAGAGGAAATTTCTGAAACAATTAAGTCTCAATAAGCCCTGTCGACCTTCACCCATCCACTCTAACGTCCAAGAGGTTTGACACAAGGAAAAGGACATAAGAGCTAATGAAAATAGCGAGAATTTAGAGAGAATCTTATTCTGTCCGGGCTCTGTGGTTCTAAATGATTTGTCTGTTCTCTCAGCAACCCTGTAGGTAGGAATTATTATTATTTTTTCACATATGAGAGCTACATACTTATTAAGTGGCAGAAGATCTTCAAACCTTTTAACTTCTTCACAGGCTACAAGATATTAAGTTTGCACTTTTAAAAAGACTGTCTTCATTTAGAGCTTTATAATTTTAAGTTAGAGAAACTAGATTCCATGTCTAATATAAATATGCTGTTGGATAAATGTAGAAGGGTAGAATAAGCAAATGACTGAACAGAATGTTGTGTTTATATTATGGCTTACGAGTCATATGGGGTCTATTAAAAAAAAAACAAGTAGATGTGGAAATCAGAAAAAATAGAAAAGAGTACAAGACAGGCCATAATATCCCTGAGCCTAAGTTTCTTTGCCTATAAAATGGGTCTAAAAGCAGTTAATGCATAGGATTATTATAAAAACTAAATAGGATAAATAATGCAGTCATTCTATAACAGTGAGAGGGCTATAGAACAAATGCATCTTTAATCGCATCATTATCATTTCATTCATTGCTTTTGCCAAACAACCACGTATCAACTTTTCATACTCACCAATAATCTTCACGACATATTGCAAAATACATTAAATTATTCCTATTTTACAGGTGAGGAAATCAGGGCTCAGAGAGGATTAAGGGTCAAGCCTAACACCATATAGCTAGTAAATAACAGACACTCTTGTATGGGAACCCAGAGCTAATGTTCTTAAACCCCGAGTGCTAAACAAAAGAGCAGATTTTTCAGCAACTACCAGGTAGAGAGGAGAAGCTCATACCCTTTCCTTTAAACTACATGCATCCAAAAACCAAGCCAAAGGTGATCCTGTACCCAACTTTGGAAAAGGCCTGGGGCTTCTTGAGCCACAGAATTTTCAAGTTGAAAGAGACGTTAGAGAGTAATGGGTTCTTGTCTAATTCCTGCATTCTTCAGTTGTAGAAACTGCAATTCCATAGGTCAAGTTGTTTGTCTGAGTTCTGTGGGCATTATGAGTATACCCAGGGAGACAACTCAGGTTTCTTGACCCTCAGTCCTTTGCTTATCCTACTTATTTTGAAGTCTGTGTAGATTCACAAAGTTGAAAAACATTGTGCTTTACGTAAGTTTTCATCTTTTCTGGGATTTATTATTAGGCAATTCCTTAGTTCTCAAGAAAAGTTCTACAAAATATTTTCTAAAGCCCCTAAGGGAATTTAATGATAGTTCTAAATGAAGCTTGGGCATCTGCTATGTGGCAGGCACTGTGTTAAGCACATTATCTTATTTTTTGCAGTATATTCCAAATGTTAGTTATTGGAATATTACCTGCATGAATTTTGCCAAATCTACATACGATCTGTATAGCTATTAACTTAATATTTGTCTTTAAATTTCTAACTACTTTAGCTTTAATATTAATGAAATCATGACATGCTAGTTATTCTTTAAATACACATTATATAAACATATAACTATTTACATTAAAATGTTTGTTATCTAAGCCTCTTTAATATTTTTTCTTTTAATTACCCCAAACCCTAAAGTACTAGTATAATCCCTGAATATCACGTATTATATCCCAATCTTTTTTTCTCTTTATAGAGAAAACTCAAAGCTCAGTTAAATAATGTAACAGAAATCTTACAGCAGGTAAAGAACGTTACTAGAACCCAGACCAGTCAGATCAACATCTGACTGACTCTAGGGCCCGTGCTCTTAACCATGCCACCTAACGACATGAGGGATGTTCAGCAGGGTAAGTTTTTCCAGGTCAGAACTTAAAGGTGATACTCTAATAGGGGCACCGGTTGATCAATTTGTATTATGGTGTGGAAGGCGATGGGTGAGTTTGCTTAGGGAAATTTTATAAGGCAACAATAGCACTAGACCCTTTTTCATTTTTAAGTTCTTATTTTGTAAAGTATCATATCTAGAAAGATGTCCAAATAGTACAGTGAACATTCCATAGCCTTTACCTTTATTCACCAGTGGTTAACATTCACCATATTTGTTTAACTCTCACTGTGTATGTGTGTGTGTGCGTGTGTGTGTGTGTGTGTGTTGTTTTGGCCAAAACATTTTAAAATAAGCTGCAGATATTTGTGTCATTTCACTCCTAAATACTTAAGCACATACTCACAAAGAACAAAGACATCCTCCTACATAATTACAATGCCATTATTACAGCCAAGAATGTAACATTGATACACTAATATTATCTAAGATATGGCCCATATTTAAAATGTCCCAACTGTCCCCATATTATCCTTTATAGCAGTTTTCTTTTTCCTTTCACAATCTAAAATCACTTGTTGCATTTGGTTGTCAGTTCTTAGTTTTACTCAACCCAAAACAGCCCTTCTATCTCTTTTGTCTTTCCTACATTGACATTTCTTAAGATTTCAGATCAGTTTTCATGACTAAATTCAAGTTAACCTGCCTTTTTTTTCTTTTTTTTTTTTTGGTGGAGGGGCACATTTCTTCAATAATATGGTTATGCAGAACCACTGGCAAAAAGTTATGCAGACTAGTCAGAAAACATAGCAAAAATCCTTAAAACCACAATTACTGAATAAGAAACAGTTTTTTAAGCAGCCAAATGAACGATCAGTTGGCCAAAGACAGAGAAGTAATTTTGATCTGTGGTGGCTACACCCAGCATCCCCCACATCCTCTATATGACTTGAACGTATTCCCATATTTCCTCAAAGCCAGATTCAGAACAAACACAATCCTGCTTTACCTTGTCTTCTGTCATTTTATGGGTTGGGAGTCTTCCTCTTAACTCCAGGTCCTGTAACAAGTGTGGCACATGCACCTGACCAGTCCCTGCCTGTGTGTGCACACTCTGCCTGAGCCTAGTTATACATTGCAGGAGGAGGAGCAAGGCGAGGGAGGAGTGGGGCTATCATGACCTAAGAGTCCAAGTCTAATCTTCAGAGCAGTGGCTGAATATTGATTGGAACCTATCAATAAGTGCTTGGCCTCAGCAACCTGTGGTTTCAATGCCTTTATTCTACCAAGAAAGACAATGGGAGCAGGTTTCTTAGGCATAAGTTACCAGTAGGAGGTGGTCACATTTTAAGGCATGTGTTTAGGCAGTAACCAGGGACAGATGAAAAGAGAAATCTTTGGAATCTTCTGTAGAAGATGAGATATGCCAAGCTGCCATGCTGTGCTGTGGAGACCGCAAAGACAGGGGCACGGGAGGCGCACTGCACGTGCTCCGCAGAGAACCAGTGCTGCGGTGTTTGTGTTTAGAGTGGGGCTGCGCGGCCAGAAGGCCGGTGTTGACCTGACTGGTTACCTAAATGAACTTTGGAGAGTTGTGGACTTGGGTTTGAATCCCAACATTTTACTGGTGGAAGTAACCTTAAGCAAGTGGCTCACTGGGACCTTTCTGTGCCTTAGTTTTTTTACCTGATAAAATGGAAATAACAAAACACAAATTGCTGGCTGGGTTAAATGAGATAATATAGAATGTGTTTAGTATAGCCTTGACACATAATCAGTGCTCAGCAAATGGTGGTTGTTATTGTTATTACTATTATTATTATTGTTTTAGTATATGTCAAGAAGCATTTGCTGGAGGTGATAGTGTAGGGTTCTCAAATAAATCTGCTCATATGGCTTGAGCTTGTGCACCTCTGGGTATCCTTTGTCATATCCAAACCCTATGGATGTCCAGGAGTTATCAAAACTGATTCAACTCTAACTGTGCATGACAACTAGGGTCATTGGTTCCACTGTGGCTCAAATGGAACCAGTTCCCAGCAGAAAAAAATGTGACAAACAGCAACAAAATGAGGTGTGCTATGAAGAAATAGACGATGAGGAAGTGAAGGGGTAGAGACTCAGATCTCGTTTATCTTTTATTTTGCCACCCTCTTTTCATTTCTATCACCTCTGCAAGGTGACACACCTGAAATGTTTGGATTAAGAAGGTAAATAATTCAAACTACAAACTGTTATTGAGCCCAGTACAGGTCCATGCTCTGAGATGACTGATAAATAAGACACAGCCTTCTCCTGCTAGACATTTATAATGTATAAGGTGAGAGTATGTAAATGCAAACACACAATGTAATAATTTCTTAGTGGAAAATCATAAACAAATATTAATAATAATGTTAATGTTTTTGTTTTTTGTTTTTGAGACCAGGTCTCAAGCTCTGTTGCCCAGGCTGGAATGCAGTGGCATGATCATGGCACACTGAAGCCTCCAACTCCTGGGCTCAAGCGATCCTCCTGCCTCAGCCTCCGGAGTAGCTGCGACTACCGGCACATGCCACTGAGCCCGGCTAATTGTTAACCTTTATTGAGGTCTTGCTGGGTGCCAGGTGCTGCTTGCAGCACTTGACATGGATTAACTGGTTTAATCATAACATGAGGCACTGTATGTTGTAGATCCAATCTCTGGGGAGCAGCTTTGAAATCAGATTTTAAAGCACCCAGGTAGCCACACTTAACTTTCTGCATCAGTTTCTGCTGGTGATGGGCATGCTTGATTGTCAGAGCGGTCTGTAATCAGGAGGGGTTCCCTGGCAGTCGTCTTCCAGTGACATGATACTCTGAGGGCAAATGTCTCTGTGTTGCGGTAAGAAATGATATTTATGCTCCGCGGTTTACCAACCTTTGTCTTTTGAACTTTCCTTTTAAGGAATGGAATTTGCCTTGAGTGCCGCGTGGGGCTGGTGAGTCTTTAACTTGTGCAGGAAACAATTCTCCTCTCCCATTGGGAGTGAGACCTGCCACTCACTTTGAGCCACCCTGACCAGCTTCCTCTGGTTTAGTCAAGGCCTCTCTGGTTCTGCTCTTGCTCAGGAATGAGTAATCTCTGCACCGTTTAGGGATAGTCTAAAACTTTATTTCCAAGGTGGTAGTGAAGGGATTCAGTTACACTTTCATTGATTGATTTCTCCCTCAGACAACTGATGTCTATCCCAGCCTCTCAGGGGAGTTTGCTTTAGTGCCCACCAAAGGAGCTGTGGGACCTGTCTCTCAGGTTTCTTTTTGCTTTTTTATTTCAGGGTATTATGGGTGTACAAACATTTTGGTTACATGTTATGATTTTGCCATGCCCAAACCATGATTTGAGGCATGCCCTTTTCCCCCTACAATGCTCACGGCGTCCATTAGTTGTGAGTTTACCCACCCCCAACCCCCTAACCCCCAAAGAATATTACTACTACCCTAGTGTTGATCAGTCAGTTAAGTTTCCTGGCTGTGGGGTGAACTCAGGCTTGTTGTGCTTTGCTGTTGGGGTGGGCGCTACTCAGTGAGGTGCATCAGTGCCCAGAATCACCCAAAGACCCCTCTGGGTGAGGTGAAACCAGCTCTGTGTGGTTGTTCTTTTGGCTTCACACTTTAAATCCTCCAGCTTACATTCTAATTGCTTTATTGATTAATTTAATCTTAGTAGCTTCTAGGTGGTGATAGGACAGAAAAGAAGCCCCTCCCCTTTTTTTCACTGTTATCCTTTCCTTTAGTAAAATGAGAGTAGTTTTTTTTACAAATAGGGTTGGGGGGAACCAGCTATTTCAGCATACCACCTTCCTCTATGATTGGTTCAGATGTGGTTAAGTGCAAAGGCAGCTCTTGGGAGTCAAATCAAATGAGTTCAATCTTGGTCAAGCCAGGAGTGCAACGGAGTGTCAGAAGGTCCCAGTCTCTGAAGAAGGGCAGTGTATTTTAAGATTTCTGAGCCAAATTTGTACCCACTGTAGCCTGCCAAAGAGAGAGGACCAGTTCTTCACATCTTCTTCTCTGCACACCTCTCCACAGATCTCTCTCTGGTCTGAACCACCAGTGTCTCTCCTGGGTATGTCTGCATAGCTTCCTACCTGGACTCCCTGCTCTCGTTCTTGCCCTATAGTACCTTCTTGACACAGCAGTCAAGATGAATTTAAAAAGTTAAATTATTACTACATCATAATACACACCTGCTTTAAAGTCTCCAAAGGCTTCCCAGTCACCCTTAGCACAAAACCCACATTTCTCACCATGGCCTAAGGGGCCAATTTGATGTAGGTGCTGCCTGGCTCTGAGACCTTCTCTCTTCCTCCTATGAGTTCAGCCACACTGGCCTCAAACTTGTCTAATATGCTCCGGGCTCAGCACCCTTCTACTTGATGAGCCTCTGCCTAGAGTGCCTCCCCCTAGATGTGTATGTAGCTGGCTCCTTCTCTTCATTCAGATGATGGTTCGGTGAGGACTCCCCAACCAGGCTTCTTAAGATAGGTGTAGCTACCCCCTCCAATTCATTCTTGGACCTGTTACTCTACTTTATGTTCTTAACACTTATGCTCGAAATTTTATTATTGTCTATTATCGTTTGCCACTTTCCCTGTCAAATCTAAGTTCTATGAATGTGGAGATCTTGCCGTTATTCCCAGTGCCTAAAATGGTGCCTAACACACCATTTGTAGGTGCTCAACAAGCATTTGTTTAATAAATGAAGGAAGTCTGAAAGGATGCTTTTTTGTGATGGGGGATAGGGGTGTCTGAGGCTGGAATTGGGACATTTATTGACTTAACATTCAGTAAATGCAGTATTTACTGAACATTCTACTAGGCACCAGTTGTAACAGTGAACAAAACAGACAGGGTCTCTGCTCTTGTGGGGCTTCCATCCCATGAAAGAAACTAAAAGGGTCTTGAGGAAGAGAACAACAGGGTGCACCTATTTTAGAAAAGGTGCTCAGGAAAATATTCATTGTAGAGGTGTCTTTTTGGTTGAGACCTGAGGGCCTTGTAGGCTATAGGAATGAGTTGGGATTCACGTGAAGGCAGTGGGAAGTTGCTGGAGAGGATTAAGCATGGGAGTAATACGCTCTAATATATGTTTTAAGACTGCTCATACTGTTGAGTGAGGAGGTAGATTGGATGGGAGCTTCCATGAAAGAGGAGAGGTACCGTGGCAATAGTTCATGCTTGCTACTGACCACCAAAACTAATAGTGGTAGCAGGGAAAGAGAAGTAACAAATTCAATATAGTATATATTTTGGTGGGTAAAGCAGATAGGACTTGCTGATAATTGCTTTTGGGAGAGAATGGAAAGGGAGAACCCAGTATGACTGGTCGTTTTCTCGCTTGTTAAAAACTATGATGCCATTTCATTTTATAGGTGCTGGGTTGTTTAATCATTTCAGTAGTAATCCAGTTTATCTCCCAGACCTCAAGGAGGGCCATAATAAAATCCTCAAAACAGAAACATTTTGTTCCACTTCATAAAAATTAAACTTTTTGAGATAACTGTAGCTTCATATGCAGTTCTAAGAAATAACAGAGAGAGCCCATGTATCCCTTACCCAATTTTCCCCAGTGGTAACATCTTACAAGGCTATAGTATAATCTCACAAGCATATTAACCTTAGTAATCAAGATACAGAACATTTCTACCACCATGAGGAGCCCTCGTGTCACCTTTTTATAGACTTTTATAGTCACACCTGATTCCCTCTTCCTCCACTGACTCTTAAACACTGGCAATCATTAATCTGTTCTCCATTTCTATAATTCTGTCATTCTAAGAATGTTATATAAATAGAATCATGTAGTATGTATATTAGTCAGGGTTCTCCAGAGAAAAAGAACAAATAAGAAGTATGTATATAGGAAGAGATTTGCTTTAAGGAATTGACTCATGTAATTATGGAGGCTTAGTGAGCCCAAAATCTAATGGGGTAGGCTGGCAGGCTGGAGACTCAAGAAAGACTTGCCACTTGAATTCAAATGCAGTCTGTTGGAAAACCAAAAAAAGCAGATGTTGCAGATAAAGTCCAAAAGCAGTTTGCTGGAGAATTCCCTCTTGCTCAAGGGAGGTCAACTTCTGTTCTATCAGACCTTCAACTGATTGGATGAGGCCCACTCACATTATAGGAGACAATCTGCTTTACTCAAAGTCTACCAATTTAAATGTAAATCTCATGCAAAAACATCTTCACAGAAACATCAAGAATAAGTTTGAACAAATATCTGAGCACCATGGCCTAGCTATTTTATGGTGATGGCCATAAAATTAACCATTACAGTATGTAACCTTTGAGATTGGCCTTTTTCACTCAGTGAAATTCCTTCAAGATGCATCCAAGTTGTTGGGTGTATCAATAGTTTATTCTTTTTTGTTGCTAAGTAGTAGTCCATGGTATGGACATACCACAATTTATCTATTTACCTTTGAAGGACATCTGGGTTGTCTCCATTTTTTTGCTGTTAGGAATAAAGCCACTATAAACATTCATGTAAAAAACCCTTTTTGTGTGAATGTAAGTCTTCTTTTCTCTGGGATTAATACAATTCTTGGGTTATATGGTAGTTTTTAAGAAACTGACATACTGTTTTCTAGAATGATGGTACCATTTCCTTACTTGTATGTCAATTTGAGGAGAATTGATATCTTTATTGAGTTTTCTAATCTGTGAACATGCTCTTCATTTATTTAGATCTTCTTTGATTTCTTTGATCATTGTTTTTTAATTTTCAGCATACCACATCTTGTACCTGTTTTGTTAGGTTTACAACTCTTATTTTTCTCAATGATTGTAAATGGTATTGTATTTTTAATTTTGGTGTCTATGTGTACATTGCTGGAATATAGAAGTATAATTGCTTTTTGTGTTTGTCATGTATCCTGAAATCTTGCTGAACCCACCTATTAGTTCTAGGAGTTTTGGGTAGATTCCTTGGGACTTTCTATGTAGACAATGACGTCATCTGAAAAATAGGAAGAGTTTTATTCGTTCCTTGCTGTTCTATATGGTTTTTATTTCCTTTTCTTGCCTTATGAAACTGACCACAATGTCCAGCACAATACTGAGTAAGAGTGGACATCCTTGCCTTGTTTCCAGTCTTAGGGAGAAAGCATTAGTCTTTCACAATTAAGTATAATGTTAGTTGTAGGGCATTTTGTAGATGTTCTTTATCAAGTTGAGGAAGTTTTCCTCTATTCCTATTTTTCTAATAGTTTTTTTTTAAAGTCATGAATGGAAATTGAATTTTGTTAAATGCTTTTTCTGCATCAATTGATATGATCATATGATTTTTCTTCTTTAGCCTGTTGATATGGTGAATCACATTGATTTTCAAATGTTGAACCAGACTTGCTTCTCTGAAATAAGCCCCACTTGCTCATGGTGTACAATACTTTTATATTTTGCTGAATTCTATTTGATAATATTTTGTTAAGGATTTTGCATCCATATTCATGAGGGATATTATATAGTTTTCTTTTTTTATACTATCTTTGTCTGGTTTGGTATTAGGGTAATACTAGCTTCATAGAATGAATTTGGAAGTCATCTCTCTTCTTTAATTTTCTGAAAGAGATTGTGTAAAATTGATGTTTGGTAGAATTCTCCAGTGAAGCAATCTGAGTCTGGAGATTTCATTTTGGTGGATTTTAAATTACAAATTCAATTTTCTTAATAGTTATTATGAGACTATTCAAATTATCTACTTCATATTGGATGATGAGTTATGGAATTTCTTTTTAGAGTTATAGTGACTTTTATTTTTTTCCCTCTATTTTCTAGAATTTCCACAGTAGTCATGTTACTCTGTTTTTGATGACTAAAATTTAAACAAGAGACAACAACACAAAGTACAGAAAGTCTTACTGAATAGAAATCTTAGTCCAGATTCTTCTAAACTTAGTGACGTAAATTATCAACTGTTCTCTGCCTCTGTGGGGGGTTGGGGCCAGGGCACCAGGAGAAGGGACAGGGACTCTGGATGTCCTTTGCTCAAAGCTGGTTATGCTTCCTCGAACAAAGCTCAGAGCAGGGCAGGAGGGTGAAGCCGAGGGCAAGTAATTTGTTTTTTGGACAAGTGGTGCATTTTTTCTAATTTATGTGTATAGGGTTGTTCCTAGTATTCCCTTATCATTCTTTTGGTATCTGTAGGGTCTATTGTGTTATACATTGTTTCATGACTGATATTGGTAATTTGTGTCTTCTTTTTTTGTGAGTCTGGCTAGAAGTTTGTAAATTTTATTAATTTTTTTCAAGGAACCAGCTCTTTGTTTCATTGATTTTCTCTGTTGTTTTTCTATTTTTAATTTCATTGATTTTTGTTCTTTATTAGTTCCTTCCTTCTGCTTGCTCTGGATTTTGCACCTCTTATTCTAGATTCTTGAGATAGGAGCTTAAATGATTGATTTGAGACTTTCCCTCATTCTAATGTTTGCATTTAGTGCTATAATCTTTCCCCTCAGTACAGCTTTTATGGTGTCCCACAAATTTGGACATGTTATATTTCAATTTTAATTCCATTTAATATATGTTTTATTTCCCTTGAGACTTTCTCTGGCCCATGAACCATTTTAGAAGTGTGTGGTTTAATTTCCAAGTGTTTAGCAATTTTCTGGTTATTGATTTCTAGTTTGATTCCTTTGTGGTGAGAGGAAAACACTCTGTATAATTTCAATTCTTTTAAATTTTTTAAGGTTATTTTATGGCCCAGGATATGGTCTGCTTTTGTATATGCTCCATGAGCACTTGAGAAGATTATGCATTCTGCTGTTGTGAGGTGGAGTGTTCTATCAATGTTGATTAGAGCCTATACTGGTTGATAATATTTTTTGCTTCTTCTAGTTCTTTGGTCTAGCTCTCTATTGACTGTTGAGAGGGAGCTGTTGAAGTCTACAACTATAGTTGTGGATTTGTCCATTATTGTCAGGTTAAGGTAGAGCTTCCGGTTTGTTTTCAGCCTCCATTGACACTCAAGGTAGGGGGCGGTTCCTCATTAATGTTGGGCAAGGGTGGGATTTCCAGCTCCCCAGATGGTCTCCACTGACACTGGGTAGGAATGGTCTCATCAGTGATGAACACTGATGAAATTCCTGACTCTCCACCAGGCCTACTCTGATAATAGTCCAGGAGGGAGAAAGGGAGGGGTGCCTTGTTACCTCAGGTAGGAGTGGAAATTCAGGCTCCTCACATGATTTTCACTGATAACATTGGAAGGCAGCCTCATTATAGTGAGGATAAAAGTTTCAGCTCCCTACTTGGCCTTTTCTGACACCACCCTGGCAGAGATGGTGGGCTCCTTGTTAAAGCCTCATGAGAGTGGAAGTCTAGGTTCCCTACTTGGTTTTTGGCATAGGAGGCAATAGTTTTTTTCTGTGGTGGTTGCTGGAATAAAGCAGTTGTTATCTAAAAGTTTCAGCCTTGCTATGTTTTCCCTTTCCTTGTCCTTTGGCTAGAGAGAGCAGATTTTGAGGGGACGTTTTTTGTCTGTGCCCATTGGAATTTCTGTGTTTTTGACTTCTTCAACTCCAAGAAGTCTAGGATATATAAGGCAAAAAGAAAACCCAGGGAATTCACTATTGTTGTTTCCCAGGTCTTGAGATTTCAAGCCAGTCATACTTCTACTCTCCACCTTTCACAGTCTTTTTGTATTTATTTATTTTAGTTATACTTAGCAGAAGGAAAAGAGAAATACATCTAGTCTATCTTCCTGGGAGTGGAAGTCTTGTTCCACTTTTTTTTTTTTTTGACAAATTTATTGAAGTATAATTTACATTCCATGCCATTACTCCATTTTAAGTGAACAATTAAATGATTTTTAGTAAATTTACCAAATTGTACAGCTATTCACATAAATCAGTTTTAGAAGATTTCCTTCCCCCTATTAAGTCCCCTAACTCCCATCCCCAACTACATTTCAAGCATGCCCCTCCCCATCACAATGCTCTCCACATCCCTCAGATGTGGGTCTACCCCCAACCCCTGAAATCCTGGTGGACACCACCACCATTTGAGCACTGTAGTGTTAATCAGTCAGTACCAATTTGATGGTGAGTACGTGTGGAGCCCATTCTTCTGGTCTTGTGTCACCTCACTTCGAATAATGGGCTCGAGCTGAATCCAGGATAATATAAGCGATGCTAGCTCACTGTCATTTCTTAAAATTGAGTAGTATTCTATTGTAAACATATACCAAATTTTAATAATCCACTAGTGAATTGGCGGGCACTTGGGTTGTTTCCACGACCTAGCAATAGTGAATTGTGCTGCCATAAACATTTGGGTGCAGATGTCTTTATTATAGAATGTCTTATGCTCTTTGTTCCACTTTTATAAGATTCGTAGAGAAAGAAACCTAATTAATTACAAACAAACACATGATGAAACAAACAAAATACTTAATCAAACCAAATAAAATAAAACAGAAAAACCTTTATGCACCTAACCTTCGCTAATGCAACTTCAGGTCTCTCCACTCTTTTTGTTTTTTATTATCCACACAAGAATTGAGAGTTATTGTTTTTTGTTCTTTGTTCTTTGGTCCATCATATGCAGCCATGAGATACAGGGGAAAGAAAATGGGCTAAGTGGGTAGATTAATGTGAGCTCGAAACTAATCTCCCTGCAAAATCTAGACAACTGGATATAAACTGTCTACTCAACATCTTCACTTGAATGTCTGATAGGTACAATCTCCGTTTTATCATAAGTAAACAGAACTCTTGCTCCTTCCACTTCCTACCCTTAAATTTGCTTCCTCACAAGCCCTTTCTAGTTCAGTAAATGGCACCAACAATTGCTCCAAACCAGGGGTTAATTCCTATCTTTTAGGTACTACAGCCCAATCCACTATACCTTCAGAAAGTTCTGCCCACTGCACCTTCCAGATAAATTTCACCATCACTCCAGTCCAAAGGGCCTTGACTATCGTAATAGCTGTCTAGCTCCTCTCCTGTCTCAACTCTTGCTGCCCTACAGTTCATTTTCCTTACAGTAGTCAGATGTTTTTTAAAAACAGGGAACATTTCCCTTCTTAAAATCCTTCAATTGCTTTTCATTTAAATAAAAATAAATCAAAATACCTAACCTTATCTACAAGGCCTGCATGGGTTGATTCCTTACTTGCTTTTCTAGTATCTTCTGCCACCCTCATCTTTGTTCATTTTGCTGCAGCTTCCCTGTTGCTTGAACACACCAGGTTAGCTTCTCTCTGCCTGAAACACTTTTTCAGGATGGATGCCTCATTCTCATAATTTAGGTCTCAATTCAGAATTCCTTTTAAAGAGACCTTCCTGACCACCCTAGCTAAAATAGCACCTTCCCTCTGGTCACTTACTATCATAATTACCCTATTGTGACTTGATCACTATAGTGAATGTTTGGCTCTCTCGACATTTATATGATGTATGGCCTGAATTACGGAACAATTAATAACTGGATTCTTGATCATCCCAGGTAGGAACAGACAGTTATTTAAACTGCAAAAACATTATCATGTTTTCCACCAAGTCTAGTGACCCTAAAACCTAGAGCCTATCTTGAGAGCACCTCCTCCCAGGCCCACCCACAATCCAAACAGAAATTCACCTGTCATATGAAGATTCCCCATCAATAAGAATTCCTATGATATCCTTACTTGAGGAAAGATAAAATGAAGACTTTATTGAATGCATTGAGGTTGACCCATTGAGATGATTTAGCTTTAGAAGACACGGCTCTGAGTACATAAATTAGAGATAAATTAGTGGCCACGAAAATGTTTCAAATTCAAGCCTTAATTCAACTTTTATCTTTTAGGCAGCTGGGCCAATAATAATTAAGGCTTCTTTCTTAGAGTAGATCTTAGAGATAAATAAGCCAATGAGAACGAAAGCCTAAGTGTTGATGTAACAGAATCCCTGGAGGGTGAAAATTTGGTAAAGGAAGATACTCCTCTGACAGACAACAGTGTGAATGTGGGTTGGGTGGGGCACTGAGTGGAAGAGGACAGAGAAAGGACACTGAAAAGAAGGAAGTTTATGTCTCCAGGAGAGCCTGGGGGCTGCAATATTGTTCCTGTTTGGGTGATACTATGGGAGGTAAACTGACCTCTTAGGCTTCCCCTGGGAATGAGCCTTAGTAGGAGCCCAGAAGGTAAAGTCGTAGTTTAAGAGAGTCATGAGCTCTATCTCCAGCCACATCTATGCCACAGGGAACCTGCCAGGACCTTAAAAAGACTGCCCTGTGCTGGCACTAAGAAGGAAAACTTGCCTAGAATTGAGTCAATTCAGTGGATCTATGCAGATAGTCTAGCAAAGAATTGCTGGATTCTTCTGGCTAACTTAGTGGTCACCTGGAGAGACTCAGACAATCCAAGGTGACAAACACAGATGTACACAGAGGCCCATGGATGGGATCTCTCTCTTTTTAAAAGCAATCCCATGATTTTAATGTATATATAAATTACACTTTAATAAAAATTGAACACTTATTAATGCTTTGAAGCTTAAGTAGGAGTACATATCTCATAACACAGACAAAATGAAAAGAAATAAATGAAAACAAAAAAAAATGAGAAACAAATCCAGAAGCTGTTAGTAGTAGACATAGAATGCAAAAACAGAATATGTAGAGAAGTGATGATTACAGCAAGGGAAAAATAAAGAAATAAAAAGGCAACTCTTCTTTACTCTGAAGAACAATGTGCATATTAAGATACATAGCATTTTCTGAGTCTTATGCTTGCTGAATGAATGAATATATACTTATATACATATATAAATAGAAGGCACAAACCTAAGCATGATCAGGAAAAGACACAAATCCAAATTTTAAAAAATCTTATAATGTTCCATATAGAAAGAACATATTACATTGGAAAAGAAACCAGAAAGTTTCTCTTTTTTTCATGGTCTCAAAAAATTAAAAATTAAGTCACAAATTATGACACTCATTGGGGGAAGATTTGCTTTCCTTCCAATTATAGTTAATAACAAAGAAGAAAATTAATGTAGCAATCAATGTGGCTGTTTTTATAGCCCAATGTAATTATTTGTAAGACCATAGGTTAATGAAGTTTTGCTTTTTCTGTGTTTAAACTTTTGGGCCAAAACTTATTTAAGAAACACACAAAACAAGAGATTATTTAACATTTTAGAAGTTCCTATGAGCCATAAGTCATTTTCACATGTCATATTTGTTAAAATTCAATTTTACAGTATTTTTTCCCTCCCTCCTTTCCTACCTGCCTCCCTCCCTCCCTCCGTCCCTCCCTCCCTTCCTTCCTTCCTTCTGTTATCCTCAATTTTACAGTATTTTAAACTTCATCTAATTTGAGCATAAGAAAAGACCAGCTAAATAAATTACCTATTTATAATGCAGAAATTACCATTTGGTTAGTGCCATTACAGAGCTGCCGGTATTTTATCATGTTCTTTGTTGTTGTTAAATTGTGATAAGAACACTTAACATGAGATCTACCATCTTAACACATTTTCAAGTGTACAATGCAATATTGCTGACCACAGGGCCTGTGGGCCTCTGGAGCATCCCAAAGGCAGACCTGTGGCTACCAGGTGCAGCGCAAAGGAAGCAGCCCTGGTTGTTGGCGCTGGGACTGTCAAGACTTCCTGGACAGCGGTGGTGACCAAGCCTTCCAGTGACGCACACTGGGGCCACAGGTGCCAGATGAAAAGCTACCTAATAGCTTGTACAAGTAGTGTAGGCACTGTTCCCACCTTTTATTTCTTCTCCTTTCAGAAATATTTACTTCATTTTAATAGCAAATTAAACACATACATGAGGCCATTCTCATTGGGAAAACTTCATAAATACAGATAAAGCTAAAATGACCCTTTACCACCTCCTTTGACCCACTTTCTCAGAAGACACCTCTCTGGTATGTATCTTTCCAATCCACCATTGCCTTTGAATGTTCTACTCTTATTTGTTTCTGATTTCTGTTATGATGAGATTTTAATTACCTTCCAAGAAGCTCCTGTTAGTTTGCTCTCCTCAGTGTGGCATGGAAGCCTGTAGACGAGAGATGCCAATTCCTCAGTCAGAGCTCATGTATATGTTACGTGAAGTGGGCCTGGCATCGTCAAGACTTCCTGGACAGCGGCGGTGTTACCACTTCTGCCAGCCAGATGATTCCTGGTTGATCCCTTTACTTTGTGGCTATGGCTTGGAAAGGAAAAAAAGAGTTTACCCTTCCTGGCATGGTTTTATATTTCTTCTGAGCCCAAGGCATCTTGTGGAGTGGAATTCATGCTCACAAGGGTTTGGAGCACTGGACCCAGGTCAAGAGATCTGGTTTGGTCCTCCCTCTGCAAGGTTGGAGTATTTGATCATGGGCAAGTCTTGCTTAACCTCTCCAGACTTCATCTATAAAACAACCCAAATAATTTCTGAGTCTCTTCCCTTACAAGATGGGGATAGTATCTGACTCATGGGGTTGTTGTGAGGATTAAATAAGATAGTATGGATACAGTGCTTAGAACAAGGCCCAGCACATTGTACTCACTTGTAGATGTCAGCCGTTATTATTTTTCTGCTCTCAGTTTCCATGATTCTTTGTTTTCAGTTTAACATCCTCGCCAAAAGTTATTATGGGGTCCTGTGACCCTCTGGGTTGACTAGCTAGGTGAGCTCTCTTCCTTCTTTTGGCCTGGAGTTTGTGATATTTGGCAATGAGGGCAGTTTTCATTGAAAGAGCAAGGGGCCACTTACTGAGTGGGCAGCCCTCTAGATTAGTGCCACTCATGTCATGGAGGTTTGACAATCTGTGGCAAATTCCTTTGACAGATATGTATCTATGGCAATTTTTCAGTGAGCACTGTCCTAATTAATTAATCACAGGGCAATTCAATCTAAATTGAATGGTGCTGCTTCATGCAGAAAATTTTTGTTTGCAATTCTTGAGTCATCTCAGTTTAAATTAAGTCTTTTAAAAATCTCTGTTCCCAACCATTTTTCAGTCCGATATGCCTAAATGACCACAATACTCTGCAGGGCATCTTTCTCTTATAAGTTTGTGTCCTTTTAATGTCTGTGGGTTAATCATTTTCAGACAGTGTTTGTGCTATTTTCTGTCACTGCCTTCAATACCATTTACTGCTAATTTGCAGGGTGCTGAGGGAAGCTTATAAGGTTGACATAAAAAAGTGGGAGCGAAGATCATGAGGTCGTCGTTGAGGTTTAACAAACAATGTTGCTCCGTGTTGTTGACCAATAGGTCACCGATAAAAGCAGCAGTGTCAGGGAGAAACGATTTTCATGTCAGCTGTTTATCAGACACAGAGGAGTTCCAGGAATGTACTGTTACAAGCAGATGGTGCAACTCGGTGGTGGACAAGTTGTTGACCCAGCTACTTCTTTGTCTCACAGATCTCTAAGAAACACAATCACCTTCGGTGTATTACCCTTATTCTCCCCAGAAAATCCTAAATGCTCAAAAACACCAAATGTAGGCTTTTGGCATCTCTTCAGAGACATTGAGAGTCAGTGGCAAGTAAGCCCAAATAGAGTTTCCCTCTCCTTCACAACTGGAAGTCCCCTCCTCTCTTGCAGCAGAGCAAGTGGAATTGGTCAAGTACCTGAGGTGGTTGGTGGGAAGAGGAGTCCTGTTTTTCTTCAGTGATTCCAATGAGAATATCAAAAATTGAAGGTACAGTAGGTAACACAACTTACACAGGCCAAGGAACAATCCTTTGAGCTTTTGGGGGTGTTTGAGGTGGCTGCAGTGTGGAACCCTTGCTGATAGCAGCCACCATCTCCTCTCATGGCATGGAGTCAGCCCTGAGACCGCACCCCTCACTCCTTTTTTCTTCTCTCTTCTCAAACTGTTCTCAGGTGACTCATGTGGAAATGAAGAGGGAAATTGCTTGTTTTGCTACAGCTAGAGCATAGGTAATCTTTTTATTTTTTTACCCTGATCCAACTGCAAGGATCCAGCCAAGCCTTAGGGTTGGGCCTTGCTGCCATACACCAAAGCCATTGCTTTTGTTTTGCCACTGATGGGATCAAGAGGTTCCATCTGTTTTCCCAGGTGGAGATGAGATGAGGATGAGAGCATCAGGTGGAGAGAAACGACCACCGTCCTGCAAGTCTGGAGATGAGCCTTCTTGTTCCAGTGCTGCTGCAGCCCTCCAGGCCACCTTGTGCCACTCAGCCACTCGGGGCTGTGTTCTCTGAGGACTCAGGCTCTAAGTTCCGTACGGACATACAATTTTATGCTTTAAAGACTTGTAAAATATCACAGCAAGGATAAGAGGTAGGTCTCTTGCTGTTGACTTCATACTGTAGGGCAAAGAGATATTCTGAGTGCTCCCATAGGTAAGTATCCTCAATAATAAATTCTGTTCTAGTTCATTTCCGGTGATTATAGCCCCAGCCAAAAGGCAGCCCCAATATTAGAATGTTCCTAATCTTTTGTTCTTGTCACAAAGCATACAACCTGACTCATCCACTGTCCTTATAGTTTCTTGCTAAATGAAAACCTACTTAGCATTTTAATCCATTAATTTGCTGCTGCAGAGCCTGCTCTGCTGAGAAGATAACTGCTCCAGATGCCAAGGCACTGAAGATTGTTGTTTGAAAAGTTTATTGGATAATAAAATTTAAAAAATCTGAAATGCCAGATGCACGAGGTAATGCTTAGTCTGATTGCCACTGTTAACTTTCACTAAGATTGTAGCTGGAATGTTAGTAGGAATGTAGGAGGAAGAAAAAGATTAGGGAAGAAACTATGGCTTTGCCACAGAAGATACTGCTTATTTGGTAAGGCTAAAATTGCGTCTAAAGATGGGCATTCTTATAAAATATCTTTCATTGAGGTTGAGTTATATTGATTTTTTAAACCATTAAAGCTTAAGGAATAAAGCAGTCCAATATAGGCCAACACATATAACAGGACTATAAATCCAAAAGCACCAGATGAAAATGTGCATCAAACAACGGAAAATCAATAAAAAGTAATCTGATCTTTTAAACAGAGGAAAATGGGAAAAATATGATTTTGGGTATTGAGAGGGACATAGACAACATATGTATGTGTGTATATATATCTGTTTTTCCCTCTTTCCATAGATATATAACACATTTTAAAATAACAATAGTATTCTTTTATGTAGTTATTTCTCTAAATTTTCTCTTGGATTTTATGGGCATAAGAACAACTGTGGACAAAGTTTACAAAGATCTGATCTGGAAACATAACATACTTGTGAAGCAGGCAGGAATGGTCTCATCTCTGTTTTAGAAACAAGAAAACAGGCTTGGAGAGGAATTTGCCTCAAGTCACTGTATACTGTACTCTATTTCAGATTCTATTCTGTGTATTTTAGGAATAGCGTACCACTTCTCAGCTTTTCTTTGCTTTTTCACTCCCCTTCCCCTAGATTTTGTTTTAGTTAAAGGCCAACGAACAACCTGCTCCCAGGGTTCCATCACTGACACTTACAGCTTTGACTCTACTGTCTCAGGGACCAAATGCTCTTTGGTGAGATGTTACTCAAGTTTTCTTTATTTCAAAGAAGGGTGACCTTCATCCAGCCATTATTACTGAAGGGTTTGATAGAGCGCCAGACTGGTAATTGAAGAGCGGCTGCTTAGTCAGGTTCCACAACTGCCCTCCTTGAGTTCTTGAGCAAGTTATTTCTGACTCTCTGAGTCTCGGTGTCTCCATTTATGAAATGAGGGGATTAAATAGGATGAGCGCTAAACTAAGATTTAAATTAGGGAGCAAAAAATTAAAATGTGATGGAAAATAATTAGAATACGTGATTAAAAAATAATTAGAACACATAGGAAATAGATAAAACCAATAAAACAAACCAACAGACCAAGAAATTAAGAGTAAAAAGAATATAAGTACATTCAGAGTAAAAACAGATAAAAAAGGACATAAAAAGAAGAAAGGGGTTAAAAACAAATAACATACAAAGGTAACTTCAGAAATTTAAACAAAAAAGAATAAGAAAAGCAAAGAAGAATTTAACGTCACAAAGAAGTAGAAATCAAGACAGCTACGAAATAAAAGGGAAAGGTTAAAAAAAAAAGTGGGGGGGGGAGTGAATAGCTAAGTCAAAATAAATTATAAGTTGTGTATAAGAAAGTTAAGCATTAGCAGTTCCCCAGGGAGCACGCTCCGACGCTGAGCGCGCCCAGCTCCGGCGGGGCCCGGGGTGCGCCCGGCCCAGGCGAAGCCCCCGCCAGGCCTCCGGGACGCGGCGCGTCTGGGTGGTGGCGGGTGTGGCGGGGCAGGAAGGTCCGCGGCTTCCCCGGAGGGTTGTAGAGTTTGAAAGACCTGAAAGGCGGCTGTGTGGACGCGAGCTCGGTCACCTCTTCCGCGCGAATCCGGGTCCTGGTGTGACCGCTCTGCCCCAACTGGGCGAGCCTTACTTAGTCCTAATGACGACGGACAAAGGCCTGGGGCCTGTAAGATGAGCGGAGGCCTGGACGACGACAGGTGAGACCTTGATACCGGAAGAGAGAAATAACAGGCCACACTTGGCCATTTGGAAACGCCCACCACCCTTTGGGAAGATTTACCGCTGGTTGTAGGTCTGTTTGCATGATATGGAACGACTGCTTCAACTTTTCTTGCAATGTTTGAAAACACTTGCTTCATCTAGCCCTTGTGGATAGAGGTTGCGGACATAAGATAAACCAGAGTTAGAAAATCATACATCTTGTAAATGTCCATTTATTTAAAAAAAAAACCATAGGGAAAAAGGTCTTCTGAAATGAAGTTATTAGACCACCTCTGGCAGTGACACCTGTTGACAGCTGTTTAGTGGGTTAGAGGACACGGAGCAAAAGGAAGAAGATTCTGTGCCAGACTGATCATATGTAGAAGACATTTTCATGTTATAACCATTGTTTTGTGTGTACATTTCATTCCTCACTACTGTATATGTAGTTGACAAAACTAAGTACTTTGTGGGAATATCTAGTCTTTCTAGATGTTCTGAAGTGCCTGATATATGTTAAAAGTAGAGGTAGTGACACATTTTGTAAATATCTTTTTGTTAAAGTTCATATGAAATGTTTTTTGGGGCGAATGGCCAAACCAGCTCTTGTGTAGTGCACACTGTGTTTGTGTGCCGGTTCAGGGGAGGAGGGGGGAGAAAGAAGAGCTCTATGCCAGTGTGCTTACATAGTGAGGCAAGATTAACCATTGTTTTCTATGTCTGTGCATTTTGTTTTACTCATCTGTGTACATAAAGGACAAACAAGTCCTAATTTACATCTGGTCTTCTAGATGTTAAAGAGGTTGCCAGTGTATGACAAAAGTACAGTTAATAAACTAATATATTTTGTACATTTTGTTTTAAAATGCCTAGGAAAGATTGTCTCCTGAAAGCTTTATAACCCAGTGGGTTGGTAGAGGAGGGAAAGGGTTCTAGGCCAGAACGTTCATATTTCAAAGACATTTTCAAATTATAATTATCGTCACATGTGTGTAGTTTATTCAAGACTGCTGTGTATATAGTGGAAAAATTAAGTACTTACCTGAAACATCTAGTCTATCTAGATGTTTATTAGTGCCCAACATATGTTAAATGTAGAGGTGGTAAAGTATCACTTTGTAAATAATCTTTTTGCTAAAATTCTTAGGAAATACTGTCTTTCGGAAATAGAGTTGTTAAACCACCTCTTGAGCAGTATAATACCATCTATACTTGTTCAATGGTTTGGAGGAGTTGAGGGGAAGGAATTGCAAAAGATAATATGCTACTGTGCTCATACTTGGACATTTTCAGATATCATTTTTCTTATGTTTTGTGCATTTTGTTTTACTGTGTATATATAATGCATATAATGGACAAAGGAGTCCTAATTTTGCAATATCTAGTCTCTAAATATTAAAGAGGTTGCTAGTGTATGACAAAGTACTTAGTAAAATTAGCACATTTTGTACACTTTGTGTTGAAATTCATAGGAAAGCTTGTCCTCTGCAAATGACTTATGGATGTGAATTTGTTCAACCATCTCTAAGCATTACATATGCCTTTTCTTGTCCACTGGATTCAAGGCAGAGAGAAGAAAATGAGGAATAGTTCAAAGGCCAAAATGGTCATATTTAAAAGATAACCTCACTTTATAACCATTGCTATGTGTATGCAGTTTTATTTAACAGAGCTGTGTGCATACTGGACAAGTTCTTATATGAAATATCTAGTCTTTCTAGATATTTAGAATTGCTTGATATATTTAAAAGTAGAAGTAGTAGAATAACACTTTTTGTAAATAACTTTTAAAAACTGATGGGAAATATTGTGTTTGGAAGTGGAATTGTTAAGACTACCTATGTGAACAGTACACTCTCTGTACTTGTTCATTGGGTTGAGGGAGGTAGGAGGGAAAAAATTGCAAAAGATGTTTTATTAGTGTGTACTGGAAAATTTCAGCTTATCCATTGCCCTGGATGTTATGTGCATTTCATTTAACTTTACTGTACTGTATATATTGTGTATATACTGGACAAATGAGTCCCCATTTTGTAATAACTAGTCTCTCGATATTAAAGAGATTGCTAATGTATGACAAAAGTAGAGTTAGTAAACTAATATTTTGTACACTTTGTGTTAAAATTTGTAGAAAGGCTGTCTTCTGAAAGGACTTTTGGAAGTGAAATGATAACATCACATCTAAGAGACACATGTGCCTATATCCACTGGATTGGTGGTGGAGAAGAGGTGGCCAGTGTATGACAAAGGTATTTAGTAAACTAATAATACATTGAGTAGATTTTCCATTAAAATTCATAGGAAAGACTGTTCTGAAAAACACTTCTGGAAGTGAAATTGTTAAAATTCCCTCCAAATATTACAGATGCTTAGACCTGTCCACTGGGTTGATACAGGTAGGAAGGAGAAGGATTCTAGGCCAGAATATTCCTGGTTAGAAGACACTTTGAAATGATAGTTTTGTTATGAGTGTGTACCATTTATTCAATGCTACTATGTATAGTGGGAAAAAACTTAAGTCCTATTTGAAACACCTAGTCTTTCTAGATGTTTAAAAGTACACAACATACGTTAAAAGTAGAGGACTAAAGTAATACCCTTTAAAGCATTTTTTTGTTACTTCATAGGAGTGGTTGCATTTGGGGAATGGAATTATTAGGAGAGTATGCTGACAGTTTACTGTGGAGGGGGGTGGGGAAGTTGGGGGGTTGGGAGGGGGGAAGAAGTATGCAGAGAAGGGTTCTGTGCCAGTGAGTTAGATTAGTTTAGATTGCTGAACCATTGTTCTATATGTGCAATTTAGTTAACATTGCTGTGTGTTAAAGGATAAACAAATCCTAATGTTTAAGGTATGTTAAAAGTAGTGGTAGTGAAATAATCCCTTTATAAATGTCCTCTGTTGGTTTTCAGGAAGGACTGTCTTCCGGGAATGACCTTTATTAATCCACCTCTTGGAGGTAGACATAGTCCTGTACTTAGTTACTGGAGTTGGGGAAGAGGAAGAAGAGGAAGGGAGAAGGGAAGGGTATTGTGCTGGTATCTCTGTATCTAGAAGAAAGCTTTAGATTTTTTTTTTTTTTATTGGGGGAAAACTACAAAGCATTTACAGTACAATGTTTACAGTCGCAATTTGTAGTGAGCTGATTTCCCAAAATATCTTACACTCAAGTTGACTTATCTTGTTACATTCAAAAACCTACTCTGTCAAAGTAGTCCATAGAGTACATACATAGTGCTCCAACTGTATCTACATACAACCAACACTCCATTTTAAGTGTACATTAAATGATTTTCAGTGAATTTACCGAGGTGTACAGTGAATCACATGA
>CAUYRT010069260.1:0-31290 GCA_963574885.1 Lepilemur ruficaudatus | reverse complement strand
GGCACTCTAGCCTGGGCAACGCAGTGAGACTCTGTCTCAAAAAAAAAAAGATATTTATTCAGGAGCAGCATTGCGACGGGAACACATTGGGCGTATTCAGGGAGGAAAGGAAGACAGGGGTTTTAAAGGGAAAACGAGGAGGGCTACATAAGTTATTTATAAACAATTATCATTGGCTATGAAGATCAGTAACGAGGATGGTGTCAGTCCAAGATCGGACAGGCAGTGGCTGGGCAGATGTCCTCATGTCCTCGAGGAGGTAGTTTTTTGTGTAAGGCTATGGTGGCTTTTGTGCAAGAGTGTGGTTTTTGCGGGGTTGGGATAGTTCTTGTTACCAGGCAGACGTGCATGAGAACATCCTTCATGGCATTCATTTGTCCAGGTTTTGACACAAGTGACTCTGTTTTGGTTCTGGCGGCTTTCACATGTGTGGCCTTTTAAGACTGGCTTTTGTCCCCGGCACGACGCCCTTGACGTCCGTCCAAGTTGTGTGTTTCGATAGTTCATTCTCTTTTCTCGCTGCATGGTACTCCGGGGCACGGTCGTGCCGCAGTCTGCTTTGCCGTGCAACTACTGAGAGACATTTTGTTTATTTCCGATTTTGACTGTTCCATAGAAAACTGCTGTGGATAATCACGTACAGGTTTGTGTAGACAGAAGTTTTCATGTATTAAAATAGATGCCCAGGAGTGCCGCCGCTGGGTTCCATGCTAAATGCTTGTTTAGTTTGTTCAGAGACTGCCAAACTACGTTCCGGAGGACCTGTACCCCTCACATTCTCACCAGCAGTTGATGAGAGACCAGTTTCCTGGCATCCTTGCCAGGGTTCCGTACGGCCGCGATTCTTTATTTAGATTGTCCTAAAAGGTGTGCGGTGCTATCTCACTGTGGCCTTAAATCACATCTCCCTAATGGTTTCTCATTTGCTAATTTTCCATCTTTGTATCTTCTTTAAAGACGCGTTCCTTCACGTATAAAGATGAATTATATGAGATCGTCAACACTTTACTGTGTGTGTGTGTGACAGGGTCTTACTCTGTCACCTGGGATACAGTGCAGTGGTGGCATCATAGTTCACTACAACCTCCAACTCCTGGGCTCAAGCGATCCTCCTGCCTCAGCCTCCTGAATATCTAGGACTACAGGCACATAGCGCTATGCCCAGCTAATTAATATTTTTTGTAGAGACAGGGTCAGGCTGGCCTGGAACTCCTGGGCTCAAGCAATCCTCTAGCCTTAGTCTCCCAAAGTGCTAGGATTATAAGCATGAGCCACCATTTCTGCCTCCACACTTTATTATAAAATAATCTTTGTGTTAGATGGTTGTGTCCGACTGTGGACTAATGTAAGTGTCCACAGTCACTTACTAATGTAAGATGTCTGAGCACATCTGAAGTAGGCTAAGCTAAGCTATCATGTTTGGCAAGTTAGGTGTATTAAATGCATTTTTGACTTATGATATTTGCCACTTACGATGGGTTTATCGGGACGTAACCGCATCATAAATTGAGGAGCGTCTGTACTTTTTTTCAGCCCTACTCTCTCTCTCCTCTCCTTCTAGGACTCCAAACGACACAAAGAGGAGATCTTTTGTTACAACCTCACGTGTTCCTGGGGCTCATATTCCCCAGTCTCTCTCTGGTGTTCCGGTTGGGCGATGATTCTTTCCTCTGTCCTCTTCATCCTGCTGTTAAGCCCATTCATCGATTTTTAAAATTTCAGTTCTTGTAAATTCTCAGTTTTAAAATTGCCACTTGTTTCTTTTCTATTTCTTTTTCATTTGTTTCAAATGTGTCCCTGATTGCCTGATGAAGCATTTTGACACTGGCTGCTTTAAAATCCTCGCCCAATAATTCCACATCCGTGTCCTCTGGATGCCAGCGTCCGTTGACTGTCTTTTCTCATCCAAACCGAGATCCTCCTGGTTGTTAGTGTGGCAAGTGATCCTTCTTATTACAACTCAGACATTTTGGGTATTAGGTGATGAGACTCTGATTTAAATCTTGTATCTCCCCAGACACCGCTTTAGTGAAGGGAGCAGGATGGCCCCTTGTCCCTGCCAGGAAGCGCAGTTTCTGCGCTAGACCTGCTGCAGGGCAAGGGGCTCCTTGTTATTGCTGGACATGCCTGGCAGCGCTGGCTCCCCCAGGCCTCTGCCGATACCCCGTGGCCGGGAGGAGGAAGGGCACTTTGTCGCTGATTCCCACGTGGCTCTACTGACCGGGAAGGGGTGGGAGTGGGGAACAGCCCTGTAATTGAGGGCAAAGTCCTGACTCCCCAGGAGGAGTGCCTTAGTACAGCCTGGCAGGGTAGAAGCTAGGCCTCTCTGTCTGGCCTTTCCCGGTGGGTGTCGGGGTGGGGCCACAGTTTTTTCTGTGGTCTTTGTTAGAGTTGAGTGATTGTTGTCTAAAAGTTTTCAGTCTTGCTCTGCTGCTCTTGGTCTTGTAGCTAGAGGGACAGGCTATGCTTGGGGCTTTTTTGGGTCCATACTCATTGGCATTACTAGGCTGCTGGCTTCTCGCTTTCCCAGTCTGGGGCAGATGAGGCAGGAAGAAAACCCAGGGAACTCATGACTGTGTTGTTCCTTGGGTCCCGAGATCCGTAGCCAGCCTGCCTCCCTGCACCTGCAGAGAGTGCTGATGTTTGTTTTAGGTACAAGGTCCAGCATTTTCAGTGGCTTTCAGAGGGAATATGGAAAAGAATGACATTTCCGTCTTTCCAGAAGCAGATCTCCTTTTTTTTTTTGGTAGAAAAGGAGAGCTTTATTTCTTATAAAGGGTAACAACCTGCAGACTGGCCAGGTAGGCCAAGGATACATATTCAGCACGTTACAAGGAGAGCTATGAATATTCATGAAAGGGACCCTAATGCACGCATACTGAGTATGTCACATAGGACCCATATTCAGTTTGGAGTGGATGCTTAAGGTTGAAATGTATCACAACTAGGCCTTATACCCCAAAGGGTGAAGCAGGGACACAAAGGCCCTCAGGTGCACAGCTGTCCATGGCCGGCAGTCTCTCACCTGCAGAAAGTTGCCGGAATCAGCCTCTTGTCCAGTCAAAGCTGGAGCCACAGCTTGGGGAGCAGGGGTCCGGCGTCGGTGACCTGCGGTTGTTTCACTGTTGCCTGTCTCGAGGCCAGCGCTTGTTTAGCTGCATGTATAAGCACCTTGTCCTTTCCTCAGAGCTGGAGAAAATGACCAACCAGTGTTTCAACAAGTGGTGATCCTTCCCTGTCCTCGCACGGAAACCCTTGCGTTCCCTCAGATAGCTCCTGCTGGAACAAACTTTCCTCTTCTCCCCCTGTCCGTTTTTAAATTAGTCTTAAAATCCCATTGGTATTTCCGAAATTCTTGCCAGTGTTTCATCAGTTCTGGCGGATAGTGTGGTTGTTGGTTTGGGTTATTTTTTACGGTAACAAGCATGTGAATCTGGGGTGAAACTGTTGGCTTTGTCAGACTGTAAAGAAGTGTATACTGAGACTGAAAATTACTCAGCAGGAACATGAATAGTTTGCACTAACATGTAAGAGAAAACCTGGACACTAATGCACAAATCAGTACTTTGCTTACTGATCAATAGAAGGAGTGGGAATGTCTTCAAAACCTGGGTGCCGTGGGATTTCATTCAAAAGCAACTGTCTAATCTCTAGGGTAAGTAACCTTTGAAACTAATATACGTGCTGCCGGACTGCAACCGCAGTTGTGTTTGGGATAGGGCTGATAGTTCATGCTGTAGTGATTCATTCTCAAGACATTTTTTTAGCCATTGTGGAAAACAAATAAAATCACTTTTAAAGACCATTAAAAGTGTTTGGTAAAAGGGGAAAAATCACGAGTAATCCCTAGAATAACTCACACTCACTATGACCTCTCTGTGGATGCGTTTGTTCAAATTAAGGTTGAGAGTGTTTGCTGCTTAGAGATGCTCCGTCCGCAACGGCAGTTCATGGAAAAATAAGAGTCGAATGATTAAAACAGACGACATAATATAAGGATCTTTTAAATTATTTTTTAGCTTTTATGAAACCAGTCCGAACTGCCCAAGAGGAAGACGCCTGTAGCTGCCGATTTCCGGAAGAAGAAGAGGGGGGGTGCGAACTGTGACGGGGGACGCGGCGCCCTGCGGGACTCCGGGAAGGAAGCAAAGGGACACGCCAGCGATCCCGCCGCCCCGTGTTTCAAAAACAAAAGCCGCGAGCCTCCATAATCCCCAGGATTACCTACCCCTGACAGGTTTTTCCTAAATGCTAGTGAATTGGCCTTTAAAAATGTGCGGCTTTTAGCAGAGCAAGCGTACGGCGACAGAGCAGTGGTGAAGGGTATTCTCTAGATGCCGTTTCACAGGCCACAGGCCAGGGCTAGTTGTTTGCAATCCAGATAGAGTTTAAACCCAATCATGCAGGCCAAGAGTCCAGCTACCATTATAATCAAAATCAACGCAGGGTTTTTTTGTGCTAATGACATATGGCCACAAGCCGTAAGGTGCAGTAAGTATCCCCAGCCGAACTTCCCCTCGGCCCCATCATTTAGCACGGCGATGCCCTCCGCTGTCGGGGGACAGCCGTCAGAGGGCCTGAATTTGGTGTCAAGAGCAAAAAACTCTCAGACCTCGGGGAAGAGTTTCAGAAAGAGTTCAAGCGTCCTTGTATGTCCCGTGGCCCCTTCCGTCCCCACACCTCCTGCCTTAGTCCTGCTCCCCTGAGAGCCAGGTTCCTTTTTTTTTATTCTTAACTTTTTACCTAATATTTGACACACAGACTAACACTTGAAACATACATGAAGGTGTGACGCACAATGAGAAAATGAACACCTGAGCTCATAGCCCAACCGGAGCGCTAGAACGGGGGCCACCACACTCCCGTGGCCAAATCTGGTGCCATCTGCCTTTTTTTCTTTTTTTTTTAAGAGACGAGGTCTGTCTCTGTCGCCCAGGCTGCAGCGCACTGGCCATTCAGAGGCATGATCGTAGTGCACTGCAGCCCGGACCTCTTGGGCTCACGTGATCTTCCTGCCTTCGCCTCCTGTAGCTGGGACTCCAGCTGCGACCCACTGGGCATGGCTGCCTTCGTATGGCTTAGGAGCCAGGAACGGCTTTTGCATTTTTTTTTTTTTTTGAGACAGAGTCTCACTGTGTTGCCCGGGGTAGAGTGCCGTGGCATCAGTCTAGCTGACAGCAACCTCAAACTCCTGGGCTCAAACGATCCTCCTGCCTCAGCCTCCCAAGTAGCTGGGACTACAGGCATGCACCACCATGCCTGGCTAATTTTGTTTTTTTGTATTTTTTTTTTTTTTTTAGTTGGCCAATTAATTTCTATTTTTAGTAGAAACAGGGTCTCGCTCTTGCTCAGGCTGGTTTCGAACTCCTGACCTTGAGCGATCCTCCCGCCTTGGCCTCCCAGAGTGCTAGGATTACAGGCATGAGCCACCATGCCCGGCTGGGTTTTGCATTTTTAAGTGGTTTTTAAAAATCAAAAGAAGAATAATATCTTATGGCACATAAAATTGTTAATATATGAAACTCAAATGTCAGAGTCCGTAGGTAAAGATCTGTGGGAACATGGCCACACGCGTTTATTTATATACCATCTGAGGCGGCCTTTGCACAAGAGCTGAGTAGTTGTGGCAGAGACTGTCCAGCCCACAAAGCCTTAAATATTTCATATCTGCGCCTTTATAGAGTCAAGGCCAGAGCATGCGTGCGCTGCTTCCCTTCCTCACCTTCTGCCCGTCCCCAGGCACTCTCTCTCAAGAATTTTGGGTCTCTCTTTCCCTTGATTTAAAAAAATCATTTGTCATATAATTATGTACCCTACAACTATGTTATTCAGTTTAATTGTTTTTGAGCTTTATGAAAATGGTATTGTGCTGTATGTGAGACTTCTGTGACTTGCTTGAATCACCCAAAATTGTATTTATAGGACTCATTTATGTTGCGTGTAGCTTGAGTGCATTTATTTCGACTGCTGTCTAATTTTGCAAATATACCTTTATTTATCAATCTACTTTCTACCAAGGAATATCGAGGTTGTTTTCAGGAGGTTTGCAATCATGAACAACGTTGCTATGAATGTTTTTTTTTTTTAATATATATATTTCCTGTGCAAGAGTGTCTCTGGGGAAAGTTTCCTCAAGTAGAATTGCTGGGTCTCAGGGCATGTGAATGCTCAACTTCACAAGCTGGTGCCAATATCAGTTAGGACATGTTAAGTCATGCAGAAATGATAAGTGATTCCCCAACTCTTGATGGGTTATAACAAAACAGGGAAGATGCATTTCTTACTGTCATGGCATGCCGGTGGCAGGTTGGCTGTGGGTCTGCCTCTTGCTATTTCACTCTGGGCTTGAGGCGGAGGGGGAGCTGCTACTTGGAACATTGGCCGTCTCGTGGCAAAGAGATATCTGTCCCTTCTGTTCACATTTAGTTGGTGCAACCCCGTGTGCAGTCATGCAGCCAACCCAGGTATTAATAGGACAGAAAAGTATAATCTTTGCACGGGGAGGGGCAGAGAATATTTCCGAACAAGAGTCTACCTCAGTGCCAAGTTGCTTTTCAAAGTGGTTGTCCTAATGTAGGCTCCTGTGGGTCGTACAGTGCCCTAAGTGCCTGATAAGGCACCCCACTGATGCACACCCCTGCTGCCCTCCGGTATTCTCGGACTCCCTTAATTTTGCCAGTCTAGTGGGTATAAAACGGCATCTCGCTGTGGTCTTATTTTGCATTTCCTTGGTTACTAACGAGTATCTTGTCACATGTTTATATACCATTTGTCTTTCTCTTTTTATAAAATGCTGGCTTATGCCTTTTTTTGCCCATTTAAAAACATTTAGTTGTCTGAGAGACAACTCTCTGTCTCTCAGACAACTAAATTTAGAAGCTCTTTATACATTCTGGATCATAGTCTTTGGTCAGTTAGGCGTCATAAATATCTCCTTTGTTTGTAAATTGATTTTCTCTTTTTAGTGGTGTTTGCCTTTCTGGTAATAAGCAAAAAAGTTCTTCATTTAATTTGGTTACAGATAGAGTTCTTATATGGTTAAGATTTTTTTGGGGGGGGTCGCTGATTAAAGAAATCTTCTTCTGGCCCAATATCATGAAGATATTTGCTCACATTTTATTCCAAACGTTTTCAGTTGTGTCTGTCCTATTTAAGGCTAGCCCATCGGGGATAGGTTTGTGTGCGTGTTGGAAGGTCAAGGTCTGAGTGCGTGTTCCGTGTGTGGTAGACACCGGGCCCATCACCGCTTGTTGGATGCGTCGTGTTTTCCCTGTGGCTCTGGAACCCTGTGCTGCATGGATGTGCTGCATCCTGTGCCAACACCACACTGTCCTGTCTTGCGGTAGCTGTGTGACAGCCCCTGACAACCTGGAGGACATCTTCCTCCACCCTCTTTCTCTGCATCAGGAATGTCTTGGCTATTGCTGGTCCTTCATTCTTTGATATAAATGTTAGAATCTGAATTCCCAAAGATTTTGACTGGAATTTCACTAAATCTATATAGTTCAGCGTAGAGAGAGCTGACATTTTCACAAAATTGAGTCAATGTGCATAAGTGCCTAGAACAGTGCCTGCCACACAGCAACCCCATGTGTGCCGGCGCTTCCCATCCGCGCCAACGGCACTGCATTCCTCCCCTTAGTTGAGACTCCTTGAGTGTCCTTCTGTAAAGTTTTATAAAGTTTCTCCAGAAGCAATTTGTACATCTTTTTCCGATTTATTTCTAGGTACTTTGCTTTGCTGTTGCTTTTTACATGGTTTTGTTTATTGCCGGAGTATAGAGATTCAGTTGATTTGTTATATTGGATTATAGTTAGTCTCTTGGCTAAACTTTCCTATTATTTCTAATTACATGTATGTAGATTTTTTTTGGATTTTCCATATAGACAATCACATTATTTGCAATAACAATACTTTCTTCCTTTTCTAGTTCTTTATTTCTTGCGTTTGACGTACTACTTGGCTTATTGGTGGGACCTCCAATACAATGGGATAGTATGTTTTTTTCTTTTTCTTTTTTTCTTTCTCTCTCTTTTTTAAATTTTTTATTTGGAGACAGGGTCTGTCTTTGTCACCCAGGCTGGAGTGCAGTGGCCTGATCATAGCTCACTGCAGCCTCGAACTCCTGGGCTCAAGTGATCCTCCCACCTCAGCCTCCCTAGTAGCTGGGACTACAGGCAGGCACCACCATGCTCAGCTAATTTTTTATCTTTTTTAGAGACAGAGGCTCACTATGTTGCCCAGACTGGTCTCAAACTTCTAGCCTCGAGTGATCCTCCCACTTTGTCTTCCCAAAGTGCTGAGATTACAGGTGTGAGCCACTGCACCTGGCCCGCTGTTTTTTTTCTTTTATGGGAACACTTTTAGTTTTTTTATACATACGTTTGATCGTATTAAGGAAGTTCTCTTTTATTCCTGGTTATGAAGAGGGTTTGTTTTTATTTTTTAATCGTGAATTGGTATTGAACTTTATCAAACATTTTTCTGGAAAAAAACTGAGCATTTGATTGCAGATGACTCAGCTGGTGGTTTTTATCATCTTTGATTTAAAAGTTGGATCCAAACTTGAGCAATATTTCAAGAAAATTTTGCCTGAAAGAAATTTAATGCCATAATAGGTATTCATTTTTCTCTCCTCTTTACAGGATATATTTTCTTATGCTTTGGTACGTGATGTATGTTCAGAAAATATTTGGAGTTTTAATTTGAATAGATGAAGTCGCCTTCATTTGGCTTTTTCTTTACTATTTTGATAGGAGTTTGTTGTTATTGTAAAAGGCGAAGGTAATATTTATGGAGGATTTTTTAACTTTCCAAGAAAGATATTAAAACATTCCTTCTGTGAGTAAGAAAGGGCAACATAACTCATACAGAATAAGGACATTTGAGATTTGATTAGAGCACATGACCTGCACTGAATGGCTCATGTGAGGTCTCTGGGCGGAATTGTCTGACGATTTGGGAGCCGCAGCAGGAGGCTTCAGGCAAGAGTCCTTGCAAGTTGGTGTTCTGGCAAGAATAAGAGAGCAGTCGCTGACGGCGCAATCCTTCCGAAAGAGGAGGCAAAGCAAGGCTCGGGGGGATTACCTGTGCCATTTCAGGAGCAGGGCTAGGTTGGTCTTTCCAAACCATGATGCCATAAATCCTAAAGTGATTTCGCTCTTGGCTTTGGGCACATCGTGTTTAATTATCAGTCCCGCATACAGAAGGGACTGGTCATGCCCCACCAGCTTAGGGAATCTGGGATAACACAATTGGCCTCTCATTTGTCCCGGATTCTGAACACGGAAAATCACAGTGTATTCTGCTTATCTGATGGAGGCCGTGTTTATTACACTGGCTATGATATTTTATCACAGTATACTTTGGTATAATATGTAAAAGTTATAAATGGAAAACACAGGAACTTAGAGTATGAGTCATTTTTCCTCCTAAATGATGATTAACAAAGAAAGAAATTTGAGACAGAATAAAATGATCATCCCCTTCTAAATTTAATTTAGGATGCCCAACAATTAGGTTTAATGGAAATAAATGTAAGTTTTTATGATCCAAATAAAGTAACATATTTAGGGATATACAAATTGGAAATAGTTTTTTTGTTTTGTTTTTTGAGGCAGGATCCTGCTGTGTCTCCCAGGCTGGAGCGCAGTGGCTTCATCATAGCTCGCCACATCCTCCAACTCCTGGGCTCAGGTGAACCTCCTGCCTCAGCCTCCCAAGTAGCTGAGACTACAGGTGCGTGCCACCACACCGGGCTAATTTTTCTATTTTGTGTAGAGATGGGGTCTGTCTCTTGCTCAGGCTGGTCTTGAACTCCTGGTCTCAATCAGTCCTTTCGTCTAGGTCTCCCAAAGTGCTAAGATTACAGGCATGAGCCACTGCACCTGGCCTGGAAGTAGTTTTCTAGATGCTTAAAAACAAGCTTAGGTTATTTCTGAAACAAATTTTGATTTTGTTCTTAGTGGAAGATATCTCGCTGATGGAAACTTTTGATATGAGGGGCGTATTGCTACAGGAGTGGGCGTCTTCCTCCTCTGCAGATAGACGTTTCCGCTGTGGGTGGGAGGTGCCCGTGAACCGCAGCCCGGGCAGTGTGTGTGTGGTCTGCGTGTGCAGGAGCTAGGAGAGGGATCATTACCCGTGTGTTCTGAAAAGGATTCTATCATAAAGCACACATCTATCATGTTCATAGAAAAAAAAATAAGGAAAAAGATAGCTTATTTTTAAAAAACTTTACTATTGCAACATCAAATCATAAGGGCTAATCATAAAATACGGCGACATTCTTTGTAAACAGTGGAAACTTAGACTTTAATGCCAAGGGATGTTAAAGATTTAGAGTTTGGATTTCTTTTGCTCCCAACAATTGACTTATCAGTCACATAAACCCGAATGCTATTTTTATATCAATATTGGTTCAGATAGCTGTATTTCAAATTAATTAAACTGTCGAAGCCTTTGACACAAGATATATTTTCCAAACTCATTGGAAAGGCTGATTCTGACAAATTCAACGAAGGAGAGGACCGTGAGATACGAATGACCCCTTCATTGAACCAGTGTCTGTCGAGGTGTCTGCTCCACACCAGGGACATGTAAGGACACAGAGGCACAAAAATGAAAACCCGATTCCCACCCGAGGACTTTCAGTCGAGGGGCCTGACAAGTCCGACTTGGTAAGAGCCGCATCAGGGCACGAACGGAGCCAAGAGGACTCTGCATTCAGCACAGCGCCACCCAGGACCTACTGTGTGCCGGGACCAGCACGGCCCTCCTGGAGCTCACAGGCTGGAAAGAGGCAGCTGGGCCCGGGGAACTCAGGCTAGAGGGGGGCGGTGGGGAGGAGGAGCCCCCAGCCCAGGCAGTGTGTTTCCCAGAAGGAGCCCAGGACCCAGGCAAAGGGGCGAGGGCTGGGGCTGGAGTGGAGGAGAGAGGAAGGGACAGCCGGCTGCGCAGGGACAGAGAGCCAGAGTTTACGAGTTAAATTAAGAAACTTGGATTTTGACCCGTGCACACTGGGGAGTCAGCGAAGGGATTGATGGGGTTTGCATTTGAGAACCATCCCCCGGCTGCGGTGGGGAGACGGGGAGGGGAGAGCTGGGCCAGGGACAGCTCTGGACTCTGGGGGATGCCCCAGCGGAGGGCACGTGAGGTCACAGGCAGAGCCAGAGGGACACCTGAGCAGCTGGCTCCACAAGAGGAGGGGGCAGAGGAAAGTGACATCGCAGGAGCCCAGAGCAGGGTCACTGGAACCCAGCAGATGAGAAGAGAGGTGGGATAAAGGCCACCAAAGGCCAGAGAGGAAACAACAGAACGTCCACTGAGTTCAGCAATCGGACTGTCACCTTGTCGCCCTTTCAGAGGGGTGTGACCATGAAAGTCAGACTGCTGTGGGCCCAGGAGCACATGGCAGGTGACAGAATGGTGACAGCAAGCAGACTAGATAGAGAAAGGTAGAATGAGGATTGGGGCCCCAGGGGTCTTGGGGCAGGATAAAGGAGGGTCGCCTAGTTAAATCTGAACTTCGGATGAACAAAGAATCATTTCTCAGTATAAATATGCCCCATGCAGCATTTGGGACAGGCTTTTATTAACACTTATCTGTGTTTACCTGAAATTCGAATTTAACCGGGCATCCTGTACTATTATTTGCTACATTTGACAAGGCCAGTTAAGGGAGTGTTTGGTTCCCTTAACCGGAGAGACCTGAGCGAGGCTGAATGCAGACGTTAGAGAGAGCGTCCTGCTCCGGGGACAGGGGCCACAGGCAGGGCAGCGCCAGCGCCAAAGTCTCCAGTTTAGCAGGAGGCCAGGGCCAGACGAAGGCAGGTGCTGGTGGGCTCCTGGCTTGATGAGGGAAGGAGAAGCTGCCAGAAGGTTCTCTGGGGTCCCCTGAGGTGTGGGGGTTTGACGGGAGCAGGAGGACGGGGGAGAAAGGACCGGCTGAGCGGAGGCTGGGAGCAGCTCCTTCCAGGTGACGCCCGCTCCCTGCAGGGGCAGGGGCAGCTGCGCATGTTCCCAGAGGGCTCAGAAGAGGCAGCGCAGACTGACCCAGGGCTGGGGTTTTCCAGGAGGGTGTGACAGAAGTCATGGGACAGGGAAGTCGGAGATATCAGTAGTGGCAAAAGGAGTCCAGGTTCGGATGTTCACACGTTAACTACGTGCTCGTTATAAGGGCCGTTATGATACACCGTTGAGTCTTTCTGAAGACAAGGCTCACTGGGGCACACGCCACAGGGTAACAGCCGGGCACCAAGAAACACACTAGCAACAGCCTCCTTTGGGGGGTGAGTATTCCAAGGAGGAAACAGGGACAAAATTGCCAGCTTCTGCTGCAGACATCCTGCAGGGCAGGTTTCAGCTGAAATGTGCTTCCTCCCTCCCGCACCCTCCTCACCTGCCCCTGTGCCCCATCTACAGAACAAGAGCCACAGATAGCCGCTGACCCGAGAAAATGGCCTTGACACCGACAAAGACCGGGTTATACAGACTGTTGTATACATTGTATCCCGGAGAGCATTCAAGTAACCAGACTCGACTGACATGACGTCCTGAATTGATTTATCCGTTTATTGTCTGCCGCCCGGACTCGGATGTCGGCTTCTGAGCAGGAGTTTTCTCTGACTCTCAGCTGCACCCTCAATCCCTGGAAAATGCCAGTAGCTGCGGGTTGAATGAATGAACAAATGGGATCAAGAAGGCACACTGGTAGCCACCCAATTACAGCACGGGTGGCAAGACAGTATTTCTGCAACTTGAACTCTATTCACTTATTATAAGATTTTACCAAGTTCTACCATGACCCAGGGAGGGAAGACAAAAGTTGGATGAGCTGTCCCTCGTTGCTCAGAGCTTTGAGACTTACAGTGTTTTATTTTCTTCCAGCTTTGGTAATGACTGCTGGTCACACCAGAGAGAGGGACAGGCAAGAAGGGTGAACATGCTGTAAGTGTTATTTTCCACTGTGGGGCTATGAGGGGGCTAGGCAAAGATTTTATCTGCCATCTGGGGAGCACATTATTACTGTCGTTTCCCACTTTGCTTCTCTTTAGAACATCTGAGACTGGGATGGAACTTTTTTGTTTTTTTAGACAAGATCTCACTCTGTTGCCCATCTAGGGTGCAGTGGCATCGTCATAGCTCACTGCAACCTCCAACTCCTGGGCTCAAGCAATCCTCCTGCCTCAGCCTCCAAGTAGCTGGAACTATGGGCACATGCCACCATGCCCGGCTAATTTTTTAAATTTTATTTTTAGTAGAGATAGGTCCTGCTATGTTTCTCAAGCTTGTCTTGAACTCCTGGCCTCAAGCCATCCTCCCACCTTGGCCTCCCCAACGGCTAGGATTACAGGTGTCAGCCATCACACCAGGCCTGAAAACATACATTTCCAAATGCTTTCAGGTGATGCTTGTGCTGGTGGTCCCAGGACCGTACTTTGAGAAGCCCTGATGAAAATGTTATAGAATAGAAAATATGAGACATACTATAAGAGGAAATATCACTATGTACTATGGAATAAAATTATTTCTTACTGTGGGCGTGGTCAGAGGTGATGTGCACTGAGGAGGCTGAGACCAGAGAGGGGCAGAGACTCCTGAGACCACATATCAGGCCCCAAGACCTGGGAGGGAGCCCCAAGGCAAGCCCACGCCTTGTCCCCGGCCCAGGCCTCACTCGGCGCCCCCCACTCGGCCCCACTCCCCCAGGACCAGGTCTCCAAGGACAAAGCCCTCCAGAGCATGGCGTCCATGTCCTCCGCCCAGATCGTCTCCGCCAGCGTCCTGCAGAACAAGTTCAGCCCACCCTCCCCCCTGCCCCAAGCCGTCTTCTCCACTTCCTCCCGGGTATGGGGTCCCAGGGTCCCAGGGGCAGGCTGGGTGTGCATGCTGTGAGGGTCGGGCTTTAGTGGGTCGTGGGGACTGAGGGGCCCCTGTCTTTGTCCCATCCCCGCAGTTCTGGAGCAGCCCTGCTCTCCTGGGACAGCAGCCTGGACCCTCTCAGGAGTGAGTACTGTGGCCGTCCTCCACGCCCTCTTCCTCCTGGCCTCCGGGCCGGGCCCCCTCCTGCTGGGTTCCAGCAACAGCTGAGCAAGGTCGTAGTTCAGAAATGCCGGCCAGCCGGCCGTGGAGCCAGGGGCCCGTCGGTGCGTGGGTCGCCAGCCCGCTCGTCCCTGGCGCCCTCGGTCCGTTTTCACCCGGGTAACCTCCGAGTCAGTCCCTCGGTTCACGAGTCGGGAAGGCGAGTACGCCTGGATTCTTCAGTCCTAAGACAGCTTTCACTGTAAGGCACACCCGTAGCTTCACAAACGGATTTTCGGGGTGGGGGCGGGAGGCTGGGGTGGAAGTGCTTTCAGGGTGCCGTTAGTTGTGAGATGCAGCAGGCTGGGAAGAAAACAAGCGTGTTTCCGAGCCTCAAGAGAAAGGCTAGGTGGCAAGGGGTGACCCTCTAACCAGGCTGTGCTCCTGTCCGCAGCATCAAGCCCTTTGCACAGCCAGCCTACCCCATCCAGCCGCCCCTGCCGCCGACTCTCAGCAGTAAGTTCCCGTGGGAGGCTGCTGCTGCCACCGCTCTGCCTGGCACCTGCACCTCTGTTTGGGAGAGCTGGGCCCAGCTGTGTGTGTGTTGGGGGGATGGCATCTGTAGGGGATTGAGACAGGCCAGAAATATCTCCTTTACCATGTACAGTAATATCTCCTTTACCTTGTAATTTGCACGGAGACTCTGCAGGCTGGGGCAGTAACCATGTGCCCGCGCCATGCAGATGAGGCTCCATCTCGCCCTCACAGGTTATGAGCCCCTTGCCCCACTCCCCCCAGCCGCTGCCTCTGTGCCCGTGTGGCAGGACCGCACCATCGCCTCCTCCCGGCTGCGGCTCCTCGAATACTCAGCCTTCATGGAGGTGCAGCGAGACCCTGACACGGTAATGTGTTTGGGGGTGGGGGTGAGGCTCTGCACAGTCATGGCGAGGCTGGCTGGGCGTTCCAGGACCACAGCTCAGGGTCCTGGGGTTGGGGGTCTGGTCTGTCTGAGAAGCCACAGGGCAGCTCTGTCACCCGCAGCACCCCCTTCCCCACCCCAGGCCCGCATGCTCAAGGGCTCTCCTGACCTTGTCTGGGCCGTCCCCACAGTACAGCAAACACCTGTTTGTGCACATCGGCCAGACGAACCCCGCCTTCTCGGACCCGCCCCTGGAGGCAGTTGATGTGCGCCAGATCTATGACAAGTTCCCTGAGAAAAAGGGGGGGCTGAAAGAGCTCTATGAGAAGGGGCCCCCGAATGCCTTCTTCCTCGTCAAGTTCTGGGTGAGCCGCCCTGGTCCCTCTCTGTCCCAGCCCAGATGTGCAGCACCACGGGCCCACTGCACTGCCCTCTGACACTGCTGTCTCCTTGTGGCCGTGGGCAGAGTGCCCGAGATGGGTCCCTGGGCCAAACGCCGATGTGGTGTGGCGGGAAGCCTCCCTCCGGCCTCTGCCAGCACTGAAGCCCCCACCCCCACCCCAGGCCGACCTCAACAGCACCATCCAGGAGGGCCCAGGAGCCTTCTACGGGGTCAGCTCCCAGTACAGCTCTGCCGATAGCATGACCATCAGCGTCTCCACCAAGGTGTGCTCCTTTGGCAAGCAGGTGGTGGAGAAGGTGGAGGTGAGTGGTGGCCCGGGTGGCATGGTGGGACCAGGAGCGCGCAGACCGAGCGACCCACTCTCTGTCTCTGGACTCTCCGCAGACGGAGTACGCGAGGCTGGAGAATGGGCGCTTCGTGTACCGGATCCACCGCTCGCCCATGTGCGAGTACATGATCAACTTCATCCACAAGCTGAAACACCTGCCGGAGAAGTACATGATGAACAGTGTCCTGGAGAACTTCACCATCCTGCAGGTGTGCAGGGCAGCAGGGATGTGGAGGGTTCTGGGAGGGCCACAGGCCAGGGGCCTCAAAGTGGGGGAGCCAGACACCTTACTCAGCTGAGAAACTGAGACCAGGAAGGAGCAGGGTCTGCCTGGCCCCTGCCTGGTGGCTGTTCTGCCTGACCTCTTGAATCTTCCTACCCATCCTCCAGGTGGTCACAAGCCGGGACTCCCAGGAGACATTGCTTGTCATTGCTTTTGTCTTCGAAGTCTCTACCAGCGAGCACGGGGCCCAGCACCACGTCTACAAGCTCGTCAAAGACTAGTGTGCTCTCTGACCCCCCACAAGGATGCAGGACAAGCATCTCCTCCGCATACCTGCCTGGCACCCCCAGGGGACCAGGACTGAGGACTCATCCACCTGCCAGGCCTCAGGCCCAGGATCCAGGAGGCCTCCCCACTCCCCCAGCACACACGCTCCCTGCCACTGTTCTGCGCTTTAGTTGTGGGAGAAGAGAGGGAGCTCAGCAGCGGGGCAGCCTGCCTGTGGCCCTGACCCCCCGTCGCCCAGCTCTGCCCAGTTCGAGCGATCTCTGAGAGGCGGGGATGGGGGACACCTTCAGGCTCCGGCATGTGTGGCCACTGCCCCCCAGGGCAGTGTGATGGGCAGGTGAGGGTAGAATGGAGATGGAGTCAACATGCAGAGGCCCCGGGGAAGGAGAGGGTCAAGTCGGGGTTAGCCTGAGGAAAGAGAGGGGCCCCCACTTCTTTGCACCTTCTACGTGCCAGGCCTGGTGCCAGGGCTCCTTGCATGGCTTATGCCGTCCTCAGACCCTACACAGCAGGCGTGGGCCTCCGTGTTTCAGATGAAGTGCTGAGACTCCAAGAAGTTGAGGCACCCACAGGAGGGGTGGGCAGAGCTGGAGCTGGAGTTCTCGTCTAGGGCTGCCTGTCCCCAGAGCCCAGGTTTACACTACCTCCCTGCAGCAGGGGCTGGCCTCAGGATGGGGGAGGGGCCCTGCAGTGGGAGTGAGGAGTGGCACCTCCTTGGGGGCCTGGACACAGCACCTTCTCCCAGAGTCCCTGCGGGGGGGAGCACCTGTTTCTGACCAGGCAGAAAGAGGGGGTGCAGCAGCTACTGGGCACCTGTTAGCACTCCTACCAGACCACACGCCAGCCATTGGCCCCAGGAACCTCCGGGCACCCCTCCAAGCTGCCCTGGCCCAGATCAAGTGCCCAAGCACCCCAGCACCCTCCAGAGGCAGGCCCAGGCTGAGAAACAGGGTTGAGGGCCAGGGAGAGGAAGATGCAGTCTCGGCCTCTGGCAGACCAGAGACCAGGGCAGGAAGGCTAGCAGGAAGCTTTGGTATTTTCTCTTGCCCGAGACTTGGGTTTGACAAACCCTTGGTGGGCACTTCCCCGTTCCATTCTTCCCCACCTCAGTCTCCCTGCCCTGGAGCAGCCACCCGCAGACCCAGTTCTGGGACCGAAGGTTAACCCTTCCCTTGCACCCGGGCCCCTGGGGCCTGCCAGGCCTGTCCGGCAGCAGCCCTGGCATCTGTGGGTTTCATATGAAGTACTGTGCCCCTCCTGTCCTCAGCCCCGGTCCTGCCTGAACTTCCTGACGGTCCTCACAGTTTGCATATCGCTCAGGCCACCTCCGGACCCCACCTAGGTTTTATAATGTATATTATATATATTTTTGTGTATTTTTTAAATCCAGCTATGATGGGTTATATCATAAATGCGGCTTGGGGCTGGGGCAGAGGCCCTCAAGGCCCTGCTCCTGCTCAAAAAAAAAAAAAAAAAAATTAAAGTTATTTGTGGGTCAGTCATGTGACCAGTTGTGTGCCAGACCTTTGGATCAGAGCAGCTTCGGGTGAGTGCTCCTCCCGGGCCCTGGTGTGTCACCCTCCATCCCTGCACCTTCCATCTCTGCTGAGGGACGCCAAGCCCTGCCCATACTTCAAACACAGGATGCAAGGGCCCCACGAAAGTTTGGCCAGCTCCCGACAGTTCTCACAGTCCCTCCTGCCTTGAACTGAGCACTTTGTGTCCAGTGCTGGCCTGAGCTCATGTAAGTGATTTGCCCAGCGTCACACAGTGGGCGCTCCAGGGGGCCCTGCTAAGCCAGCACATGCTTAAGAGCCTCAAGGAGGCTCAAGTGCTCTCCCAAGGTGATGGCTGCTTAGCAGGGAGAGCAAGATCCCAAGCCCTGCCCTGCCCTGAGCCACCTCCTGCTCACACAGCAGGGACCAGAGTCAGGGGTTTTGGGGGAAGGGACAGTTCCTGATGCTCTTCACTGGGCATCTCGGGTCCCAAGGAGACTGCTCCAGCTTTTCCACCTGCAGTTAAAAGTGGGTGAACTGTGTGGGCTCGCTAGTCACGAGATGAGAAACATTGCCCTGAGCGGGGCATGCTGGAGATGACTAGGGTAAAATAAAATGGGGCCACCCAGTTAAGTTTGAATTTTACATCAACAACAACAAATAATTTTTTAGTTTAAATATAGCCCATGCAATACTAAAAAAAATTCATTGTTGATCTGAAATTCAAATTTGGGCATCCTGTATTTCTATTTGCTAAATCTAGTAATCCTCTAGAATCTGGTCTTCTAGTTCTTTCTGGTCCAGCCTCCAAGTTCACACATGGGGAGACCTGAGACCGAGGCTAAGTGAACTCTTGACTCAGCAAGTCACTGGCAACGTCATGGTTCGAACCTGGTCTGCCTGACTCCAAGTTGTGTGCCTGGTATACCATTTACCCAGGTGGCCTTTTGACTTTGTCCACTGAGTTAGAGGGACCCAAGACTGTCACTTGCAGGATGGGAGTCTGTTTGGAGCCCCAGTCAGGTAGGAGAGGGTCCTGAAGGCAGAAACCCAAATTAGGGCTGGGTGTCACCACTGGATGCTAAATCTAGTCTGTGCTCTCAGATGAATATGTCTATTGGGTGACTGGGTTTAACAGCCTTCACGTGATTGCTTTTGCCTTTCTTTTAAGCACTGCTGTTTGAGCGAGAGAGTTTCACCGTCATCTAGGCTGGAGTGATCGCAGCTCACCCATAACCTCAAACTTGGCTCAAGCGACCCTCCTGGCTCAGCCAGCTAGGATGGTTAATTTTTTTTTTTTTTTTTTTGCAGAGACGGAGTCTCACTGTGTTGCCCATGCTAGCCTCAAACTCATGGCCTAAAGAGATCCTCCTGTACTGGGATTACATGTGTGAGCCACTGCACTTGCCCTAGTAGTACTTTTTCTTCTAATTGCAAAGATTACAGGATGTTTAGAAAATACAGAAAAGCCCAAAGAAAATTAAAATATTCTAACTCTGAGAGTTAATAACCATTCTTAACATTTTGGCATACAAGCTTCTAATTGTTTTTACTATGCATGTACTTTTTTCTCCCTTTCCAATAAAATTGGGTCCTAATTTCTATTTTTTATTTATTTTTTGAGACAGAGTCTCATCTGTTGCCTGGAGCTAGAGTGCCATGGCGTCAGCCTAGATCACAGCAACCTCCAACTCCTGGCCTCAAGCCATCCTCCTGCCTCAGCCTCTCAAGTAGCTGGGACTACAGGCATGTACCACTATGCCCAGCTAATTTTTTTTTTTTTTTTTTTTAAGACAGAGTCTCACTTTTTGTTGCCCGGGCTAGAGTGCCGTGGCGTTAGCCTAGCTCACAGCAACCTCAAACTCCTGGGCTGAAGCGATCCTTCTGCCTCAGCCTCCCAAGTAGCTGGGACTACAGGCATGCGCCACCATGCCCGGCTAATTTTTTCTATATGTATTTACTTGGCCAATTATTTTCTTTCTATTATTAGTAGAGACAAGGTCTCGCTCTCGCTCAGGCTGGCCTTGAACTCCTGACCTTGAGCAATCCACCACCTCTGCCTCCCAGACTGCTAGGATTACAGGCGTGAGCCACTGCGCCCGGCCTCATTAAGCTTTCTTAAAAATCTTTGATTCTGTGGTAGTGGAAATATTCTCATTGATTTGGGGAAGAATAAGTGTACCTTATCTGCCATGTAAGTTGATAATTAATTTTTTTAATATTTATATATGTTTTTGACACAGAGTCTCATTCTGTTGCCCTAGCTAGAGTGCTGTGGTGTCAGCCTAATTCATAGCAACCTTAAACTTCTGGGCTTAAGCAATCCTACTACCTCAGCCCCCTAAGTAGCTGGGACTACAGGCATACGCCGCCATGCCCGGCTTATTTTTTCTATATATTTTTTTAGTTGTCCCGCTAATTTCTTTCTACTTTTAGTAGAGACAGGATCTTGCTCTTGCTAAGGCTGGTCTCGAACTCCTGACCTTGAGTGATCCTCCCAGAGTGCTAGGATTACAGGCGTAAACCACCATGCCTGGCCTAAGTTGATAATTAAGGATTTTACATGAAGTTTTAACATTTTTTCTTCTAGTTCCAAGCCAGAGCAGAGGACTCCAAAATCAAGTTTCTCAACAGACGCAAAGTAATAGCAGAATTTCTGTTTTTGATGAAAATGCTGAGGAGGCTTCTGGAGCAGAGTTGTCTAAGCCCACAGTCCAGCCGTGGACAGCACCCCCTGTGCCCAGGGCCAAAGAGAATGAGCTGCAGGCAGGCCCTTGGAATGCAGGCAGGCCCTTGGAATATGGGGTAAGGACCCTTATATCCAATGTTTTTGCCAGTAAACAACAAAGACTTCAGATTTAGAGTAGAGGAGTATTTTCAGCATCTAATTCCTCTTGAATGTTTAGGCATGGTCTATATATGTAATGTCAGAATGTAAAACTATGGTGATTTTAGTTTTCTTTTTCATCTCCAGCCTCGTGGCAATACAGCTTCTTTCACAACTGTACCCCCTATGCTTCCCAGTTTTACTCCGTATGTGGAAGAGACTGCACAACAGCCAGTTATGTGAGTTTGATTTCTGGATATTTTGATGTGGGAATTATTAAGGCTGGGCAGAGGCACCTATCCTAATTCCCAAAGGTATTTTCTTTTTTGAGGAAATAAAAGTAACCAATGTTTTATATATCCTTCATGTCTGTATTCCTTTGAGTATGTTAGGGTTAAAAGACCATTTGGAGATGTTTTTATTAAGGAATACATCTATTAATTAGATTTGTCATTACGTTACTGTAACAGAGATAATCACTGTTATTTAAGCGAGATATTCTAATTTTGTTATTGATAGTAATTAGAAATTATGATAGTTTTTCCTTTTATCCTAGTCTTTCCTTCTGGACATCTTTTTCCCCTTCTTTCTAACCCTTATTTCTGTTTATATGAAAAAGTATGGTAGGTGGTGATTAGATGCTCAAGCCAGCATGAGATTTAATGTAACACTTAACATTGCTGAATTCTAATACTAGGTTGAATTCTGTGTCCCAGTGTGAGAGTTTTCTCATAACCGATTTATAACTCCCCCACTATATGCTAGGTACTGCAGAAATGCAAAAGTAAATAAGATTTTGGGCAAAAATTCTGTCAGATTAAGTACTCAAGACAAGGGGCAGGCTATTCTTAAGAAAAACTATTTACAGAAATTGATAGCCTACATTTATAGATATCTAATTTTTCTAATGTTTCAAGTCACCTTGTAGAAACATGAATTATGTCAGAATTAACATGATATGGAAAATATTGAAGTTTATTCTTAAGTTCTTTTTCATGGGTATCTTATTTGACCTCTCTTGCACGTTTTTCTTTAGGTTACGTTTTTCTTAATGATGTGAAGGGGTTCTTCATGGATTAAGAAAATCAACTCAAAATCTGTAATAAGAGTTGCAAATATTTTCTCCCCCTTTATCACTTGTCTTTTGGTCTCGTTTAGCAGTAACCATTATAAATATATTTTTAATTCTTATACAGTCAAATTTAACAATTTTCTTTATGACTGTTATGTGTCCCTATTATTCTTTGCTGGAATTACTACAACCTAATTAATCTCCCTGCCTTCAGTCTTACTCCTCCTCAAACATTCTCTGTGCTGTTACAGGTATACAGTGCATATCTGACCATGTTGTTTCCCTGATTAGAATCTCTTGCTAACTCCCCATAACCTTAGGGATGAAACCCAAACTCAACATTTATCATGAGACCCTTCATGATTTGTCCTCTGCTAACATCACCAGTTTTCCTCTCCTACATGTGCTCACCCTAGACTGTAAGTTCCTGAAGTTGTCTAGTATAGCCTCACAGCTACCTTTACCCCTCTCCTCTTCCACCTGGCTAATTCTTATTCTTCCTTTAGGACTTGGCTCAGATGTTATCCCCTCCAGGGAACCTTTTGTGAAGCACTTCCTGTTATCCTTACCCATCCACACACACACCCGATTCTGCCCTAGCTTTACTGTGTGGTCTCTGTCACTGTACTTACCTGCTATCAGAGCCCTTCTTGTTTCTTCCTACCTGCTAGAGTGTGACCATCTTTTGGTCAGGGATTGTGGCTTCCAGCTCTTTAACTCAAATGCCTGGCAATACACAGTAGATATTAAATCAATGTTTATTGAATGGTTGGATGTATGGAGTTAGAAAATCAAGTACTTTTGGAAATATGTTTTATGTAATTCCATTCCAGAGATTTAAATACAAGAATTACTTGGATACCAAGATATGTTTTATTTTCCTTAATTTTAAATTGTTTCTTCTGCTGTCTTTTTTCTTTTAATAAATTTTATTTTGGAATAATTTTAGATATACAGAAAAGATGCAAAGATAATACAGAAAGTTCCTGTATACCCTTCATCCAATTTCCCCTAATGTTAACACTTTATAAAACTAAGAAATTGACATTGGTATAGTACTATAAACTCCAGAAAGCTCTTCAGATCTCACTAATTTTTCTGCTTTCTGTTTCTGGCACCAATCCATGGTACCACATTGCATTTAGTAAGCTCACTTTTCTTTGACCATTATTCCCCCTAGTTTTTTTTCTTTTTCTTTTTTCTTTTCTTTTCTTTCTTTTTTTTTTTTTGAGACAGTGTCTCGCTCTGTTGCCCTGTCTAGAGGGCTGTGGCATCAGCCTAACTTACAGCAACCTCAAACTCCTGGGCTCAAGCGATCCTCCTGCCTCAGCCTCCCAAGTAGCTGGGACTACAGGCATGGGCCACCATGCCTGGCTAATTTTTTCTACATATTTTTTTAGTTGTCCAGTTAATTTCTTTCTATTTTTAGTAGAGACGGGGTCTTGCTCTTGCTAAGCTGGTCTCGAACTCCTGAGCTCAAACAGTCCTCCTGCCTCGGCCTCCCAGAGTGCTAAGATTAGAGGTGTGAGCCACTGTGCCAGGGTTGGAAAGTTTTTTTTTTTTAAACAGCTTTATTGATATATAATTTACATACTCTGTGATTCACCCAGTTATAGTGTGAAATTCAGTAGCTTTTAGCATATTCAGAGTTGTGCAACCCTTACCACAATCAATTTTAGAGCATTTTTATCACTCTATGAAGAAATGTGTACCCATTACCTGTCACACCCCATTCCCCACCACCACCCTAACCCGTACACTAGCCCTAGCAACCAACTATTTTTTTGTCTATAGATAATTTGCCAATTCCAGACATTTTATATAAGTGAAATCATATGTGGTACTTTGTAACTGGCTTCTTTCACTTAGTGTAATGTTTTCAAGGTTCATCCATATTGTGATAGTATCAGTACTTAATTCCTTTTTAATTGCCAAGTAATATTCCATGGTATGAATACATGACTTTTTTTTATCCATTCGTCTATTGATAGACATTTTGGTTGTTTTCACTTTTTGGCTATTATGAATAATGCTGCTATGAACCCTGGAATACTGTATACATTTTTGTGTGGACATGTGTTTTCATTGATATTGGGTATATATCTAGGAGAAGAATTGCTGGGTCTTATGATAATTCCATGTTTCATATTTTAAGGAATTGTCAAACTGTTTTCCAAAGAGGCTGTACCATTTTAGATTCCCACGTTCCAATAATATATGTGTTCCAATTCCTCCATATCCTTGCCAACACTTGTTATTGTCTGTCCTTTTGGTTATTGTCATTCTAGTGTGTGTGAAGGGGCGTCTCACTGGTTTTGGTTTGCATTTTCCTAATGACTAAAGATGTTGAGCATATTTTCATAGGTTTACTGGCTGTTTTTTTACTTTCTCTGGAAAAACATCTATTTAAATCCTTTTCCTGTTTTTCAATTGTATTAGAATAGTTCCCCCTCATCCTAGGGGTATGTTCCAAGACCCCCAGTGGAGACCTGAAACTTGTACCAAACCCTATATATACTATGTTTTATCTTATACATGCACTGTGGCCATAACTTTTGCAGTTTGAGCTGCAACAGCAAAACTAGTATGAATTTCTTTTTCCTTTTTCACAATTTCACAGATAGAAGATTCATTCTTGCTGTAGATCTTAGCAACCTCAATATACAGTTTTTTTTCTTTTCTTACTAAGTTGAGAACTTTAACCTTTTCACTTAAAAGAAGCACTTTATGACTTCTCTTTGGCATATCCAAATTACCAGCATCACTACGCTTGAGCTTTGGGGCCATTATTAAGTAACATAAGGATTGCTTGAACACAAGCACTGTGATACTGGGACAGTTCATCTGATAACCTAGTCAGCTACTAAGTGACTAACCTGTGGTTACACTGAACAAAGGGATGATTCACATCCCAGGTGGGACGAAGTGGGAAGTGGGATTTTATCACGATACTTGGAATGGCTCTCAATTTAAAACTTCTGCATTATTTCTGGAATTTTCCCATTAATGTTTTTGGACTGCCATTGATCACAAGTAACTGAAACCACTGAAAGTAAAACCACCGATAAGGGGGTACTACTGTATTTGTCTTTTTATTGTTGAGTTGTAAGAGTTCTTTATATATTCTGGATATAAGTTTCTTACTAGATGCATGATTTGCAAATATTTTCTCCCATTCTATTGTCTTTTCATTTTCTTGATGATGTCTTCTGAAGCCCAAAAGTTTTTAAAATTTTTGATAAAATTTTATCAGCAATTTACCTGTTTTTTAAAGTTTTGTCACTGTACTTTTGGTGTCTTATCTAAGACAACTTTGCCTAAGTCTTCCTAAGTCTAAGAAAACCGATAGGTTTTCTTCTCAGAGCTTTGTAGTCTTAGCTCTTAACATTTAGGTCTGTGATCATTCTTAGCTAATTTTTGTGTATGGTATAAAGAAGAAGTCCCAAATTCATTCTTCTGTATATGGATATCCAGTTGTCACAGCACCATTTGTTGAAAAGACTACTTTTTTCCCCACTGAATAGTCTTGGTACCCTTGTTGAAAATCAATTGACCATAACGTGTGGGTTTATTTCTAGACTCTTAATTCTATTCCATTGATCTATATGTCTATTTTTATGCCAATACCACACAATCTCCCCCCCCCCGCCACATAATCTTGATTACTGTTGATTTATAGTAACTTGAAATTGGGAAGTCTGAGTTCTCTGACTTTGTTCTTCTTTTTAAAGATTATCTTGACTATGCTGGTTCCCTTGCAATTCCATATTAATTTTAGGTTTTATTTATTTTAAATTTATCCTGAAGTATTCTCATGTGCCTGTCAATTTCTGCAGATAAGCCAGCTGAGATTTTGATAGGGATTCTGTTGAATTTATAGGTTAATTTAATCTATTAAATCTATTGTTAAATTAGACATCTTAACAATATTAAGTCTTCTGATTCATGAACATGGGATGTCTTTCCATTTATTTATATCTTTTTTCATTTCTTTCAATGTTTTGTAGTTTTCAGATACAAATTTTGTATTTATTTTTCTTTTTTTTTCTTTTTTTTTTTTTTTGAGACAGAGTCTCACTCTGCTGCCCGGGCTAGAGTGCCGTGGCATCAGCCTAGCTCACAGCAACCTTAAACTCCTGGGCTCAAGCAAGCCTCCTGCCTCAGCCTCCCGAGTAGCTGGGACTACAGGCATGTGCCACCATGCCCAGCTAATTTTTTCTATGTATTTTTAGTTGTCCAGCTAATTGCTTTCTATTTTTAGTTAGAGACGGGGTCTTGCTCTTGCTCAGCTGGTCTCAAACTCCTGAGCTCAAACAATCCTCCTGCCTCAGCCTCTCAGATGCTAGGATTACAGGCGTGAGCCACCACGCCTGGCCGATCCTTAGTATTTTCTATATGTAAGATCATATATCTTCTGCAAATAGAGATAGCTTTACTTCTTTCTTGTTCATCTGAACTCTTTTTTTTTTTTTTTCTCTTGCCTAATTGCCCTAGCTAGAACTTCTAGTACAATGCTAAATAGAAGTGGCAAGAGTGGACATCCTTGTCTTGTTCCTGATCTTAGGAGGAAAGCATCTAGCCTTTCACCATGGAGTATGGTACCAATGTAGGCTTTTCATAGAAGTTTTTTTTATCAGATTGAGCAAGTTGGGGAAGTTTTTTAAGCATGTAGATGCCTGGACTGTAGCAGTGCACGTTTTGATTCAGTGGATCTGGGCAAGTCTAGATATCTTTAATTGTACCAAGGTATATAAGGAAATAAAAGATATAATAGTGATTCTAATCCATAGCCATTGTTGAAAACATCTGCCCTATCATGATTAAAGTATCTTATGCTTCCTTCTTTCTAACTTATACTACCGCTTTCATTCTTCTCCCTTAGCTGAGAACCTTAAACTTCACATCATCAGGTCAGGTCCCTAATGCTGTATTCCTAACTATAATTCTTTTGGGTGCTAAACAGTGAAAAATGGGCTATATCACATAGGTTAACTTCTTTTCATATGCTGGGTTTGATTAAGATGTGGCATTAAGATTTATTTTCACCTATAAGTAATAGAAGCTACTTGATGACCCCACTTAGGGCTAATTTCCTTCCTTATCAGGGCAGAAGTAGTACTCAGAACGTAATTATTGATGACCCTTGTAAGTTATTTTTAGCTTCTTTCTCAGTCTTATTTATTTTTTGTTTTGACCCGTGTAGTGAAAATAATTACTTTGCTTCCTAGGACACCATGTAAAATTGAACCTAGTATAAACCACATTCTAAGCACCAGAAAGCCTGGAAAGGAAGAAGGAGATCCTCTGCAAAGGGTGCAAAGCCATCAGCAAGCATCTGAGGAGAAGAAAGAGAAGATGATGTATTGTAAGGAGAAGATTTATGCAGGAGTAGGGGAATTCTCCTTTGAAGAAATCCGGGCTGAAGTTTTCCGGAAGAAATTAAAAGAACAAAGGGAAGGTATGTATACTGATCTAATTTCAGTTTATGAAAATGTCTTAGTTGTAGGAAGGTTGAGCTGATATAGTAAGTCTAAGGAAAATTGCCTCCATTACTTCGTGCTTTTATGGCATGTTTCTGTGGTTATACTGTTTCTCTCTGTACATAAGATGAACTCCTATTACTGCCTTCTATGAAAACTCCTAGGGCTGGGGGGAAACTGAGTCTATGTTCAAAAGTAAAGGAGAAGCTCTGAACTATATGAACAACTCAAGTTCTGCAGCTCAATAAGCAGATAGCTGTGATCCCTAATGTGCATGTATGTGCATGCCATGTCTCACCCTTAAGTACTTTTCCTGATGTTGCCTGAAATACTTCACTTTACCTTTGACATTCTGCCTGAAATTTCTCCAAGGGCTTATTTAGGTTAACATACTCGATCACACCTAAGTCACTCAGATGATATTTGTACTGTTTCTTAAAGATATTATTTTCTTTCTAAATAAGGGAAGCTTTACTAGAAATTGAGATACGAGGAATTTTTGGGAAATGGGAAACACTTCTTGTTCTGGAGGCTGGAGTATTTGGAGACTAGAAGGTAGGGCAGAATGGGCTGAAAAATAGAGAAGTCTGGCATTTGGGGCTTATGGCATCAAAAGGTGAAGGAGAGTGAGAAGGGTACAGAAAATGAGGAGGGGGAGGGTCCGAAAATGAATGTCTAAAATTTAGACTAGGATCTATATCAGGAAAGAAGGAAGTAATGTTTCTGGTTATACATGGATAACCAGAATAATCTACTATTGTAGCTCAGCTCTCTTCAAATGACGTGGCATTTGCAGTGTTAGCTGGGAAACTTAATCATCACCTACAATTTAAGGAGGAATCTTTTCTGAGTTCCAGGTGACAAGATAGAAGCAAACTTCTGTAAAGCAAACTGTTGGATTGCAATTGCCTTCATTTTTCACGTGTGCTTTCCAAGACTGACAGAAGTGCTTTGGGCTCAAATATATTGAAAATGGAACCTATGTGTCTAGGTAGGAGAGAAGGATGGTTGCAAACTAAGGAGCTAGTTGAAATAAGGCTTTCAAAAAATGGGAACCACCCCAACAAAGAAATAGCCTAGCAGGGTAACTAAATATGAACTGGAAAAAGACCTAGCTATCTTGATAAAAACTGTTCCCTAAGGGGAAAATCTAGCCTATACCAGGTATATAGAAATACAGTGAAAGTCCATTTTATTTTCAGTTAGCCAAAGAAGGACCTATATTAGGGTTAGGTGGGATTTGGGTAGGTAAAAGGAGGTATTGACCCCTGAGGATTTTTTAATACTCATTTCCTGAGCTGGTCTCTGGATATGTTTCATGAACTTATAATTTCCCATCTATGTATAGTTTGTATCCTTTTAAGTTCTCATTCCTGTAAATGTGGGTTCTTGTTAGTATTGAAAACTGGCTTCAAAGACTGTTGCTAACCACTTACTCTCAGGGAGCAATACAAGAAAAGAGGAAGCCATGATCTAGGCCTAGAGACAAGGTTATTCTTTCTTTCCGTTGCTACTTCCAAACCATTTTCTCCTTCTTTAAAAAACTCTAGCTTCTCTCAGATTTATGTCCTCTAATTTTTTCCTACCTCCTAAGCCTTTTTAGTGTTGTCACCTCAGACTTCAAAGTCACTGCCCATCATTCATTAACTAACTAAGCACCTGAGTATCTTCCTTTCCACCCCTACCCCACCCAGTCCCATGGCTTCCCAATTCCTTAACTACCGCACCCCTTATGATCATTTTCTCAGCCTTACCCATTACCGCCTCCCGTGGTCTTATTGTTAACCTTGACCTTATTACCCAATAACCATACTACTGCAGAAATCTCTATTTCGAAGGGCCCTATTCTTTGACCACTACCTTCTCTTTTAGCTCGCTTACTTTAGGGCTCCATTCCTGGAATTCTTTGGCCTCATTGAGATCCCTGATTCATCCCTAGCACGTTTATTTTTTTACTGTTCATTACCATTTTTATATCCTGACTTCCTTTCTTCCCAGCTTAGAGTCACATCAATCATTATAATTACTCCCCTATAAATACCTTTAACCCCTTTATATGCCTGTCTTGTATTCACCTGAAAAAACCTCAACCCTGGTTAAATTCAGCTATCTGCTTGCATTCTGTACCTGTACCCAAGTTTACATGTAACTGGAGAAAAATGCAATTGTGTGTACTAGTCTCACTTAAATTTATAAACCATAAATCTCAAATGGGCATTCACCAGTGCCTAGCAGTCTATAGTTCCCTGGTAGGTGAATTTCTTCTCTTTGCTAAACAACTAATTTAATTTTTTCTCCTATTTTCACATCTTCTTGACCTTGCTCCTCCTCAAGTATGATTTTACTTCACACTTCATTGAGAAAATAGAAGTAATCTAATGGTAACTCCATTTTCATATCACCACCAAATCTATAATCTTATTGTCTATAATTGTACCCATATACTCTATCTGACATTCATTCTGTTAAAATTGTTAAAAATTTCTCTGTTCCTATCAAAGGCCACCGTCCATTTGGGTTTTAGAGCTCATTCCCTCACACATCAAGGATTTGGCCCTTACAGTTTTCTCCTCCTATCCCCCGAGCATTTTTCTCTTTGTACTAAACCATTATCACCATCATACAAATACACTCCCATTAAAAAGAAAGGCCACCATTATCCCCATGTTCTTAAGCCATTAGCCCGTTTTTACACCTCCCATCACAGCAAAATTTCTTGAGAATTGTAATCAGTCTTATTGTCTTTACTGCTTATTATTTCCTGAAGCATTCCTTTTATTCCAGTGAAAAAGCTCTCGTCATGGTCACCAGAAACATTTTTGCCAAATCCAGTGGCTATTTCTTTGTCCTGATCTTCATTTGGCACAGTTGATGAAATGCTTCTTTATGAAGTGCTTCTCTTAGCTTCTTCCTGTGTGTATTCCCTCTCAAATTCCTTTACTACTGTTCTTCTCATGCAGGACCTCTTCCTGAGGACTAGGACAGAGTCCTGGAATACTCCAATTATCTCCTCTTTCTACAACTATCTCTAGGTAATGGATTAAATACTGTTTACATAGCCACAGACTGTCAAATTTATCTCCCCATCCCTGACATTTCACCTGAACTCTAGGCTCATATTTAGTACATTTGGCTATACTAATAGACATTTAAACTCAACATAGCCAAGAAAGAATTCTTGATTTCTATCCCACACCACGCTTCAGACTTCCTCATCTCAATAAAAGGCATCACCATGCACCCATAAGACTAAAAATAACCAGGTTATCTTTGATCCCTTTTTCCTTACCATTTCCCCATATCTAATGAATAAGCCTGTCAACTCTACCACAAAAATATTCCCCAAATCTTTATCTCCATTCCCACTATTTCATGTATTAAAATCCTAAGTCCCAAGGTGATTGTATTAGGGGGTGATTAGGTCATGGATGTAGATTCCTCACAAATGGGATTAATGCCATTAGAAGAGAGGCCCCTTGCCCCTTCCACCATGTGAGGACACAGTGAGAAGATGCTATGTGTGAGCCAGAAAGCAGGCCCTTACCAGCCATTGAATCTGCCAGCACCTTGATCTTGGACTTCCTAGCCTCCACAACTGTGAGAAATAAATTTCATTTTTTTATAAGCCACCTCATTATGGTATTTTGTTATAGCAATCCAAATGGACTAAGATGCCCACTATTACCTTAATCCAAACCACAATCATTTAGCTGGACTACTGCAACTAGGCTTTCTGCCCTCATTCTTGCCCTACTACAATCCATTTTGTTCACAGCAAATGATCTTTTCAAAAAGTCAGATCATGTTACTCCTTTACTAAAAATTCTTCAATGTTTTTTCATTGTCTTAGAATACAATACACACTCTTTACCTTAACCTTCAAAATCCCACATGGCCAGGCACAGCAGTGCACACCTGTAATCCCAGCTATTCAGGATGCCGAGGTGGAAGGATCACTTGAGCCCAGGAGTTCCAAACCAGCCTGGGCAACAGAGCAAGACCATATCTCTAAAAACAAAAATGAGAAAAACCCTTAGCCTCTGCTTACCTCTCCAACCCCATCTTTTTCTTTTTTTTTTTTTTTTTTTTTTTAGACATAGTCACACTCTGTTGCCCGGGCTTTAGAATGCCGTGGCAAAAGCCAAGCTCAAAGCAACCTCAAACTCCAGGGCAAAAGCAATCCTTCTGCCTCAGCCTCCCAAGTAGCTGGGACTACAGGCATGCGCCACCAT
>CAUYRT010069259.1:0-49483 GCA_963574885.1 Lepilemur ruficaudatus | reverse complement strand
TTTTCAGTGAATTTACCAAGGTGTACAGTTAATCACATGAATCAGTTTTTGAGGAATTCCTTTCCCCTATTGAGACCCCTAATTCCGCTCCCCCACTACTTTTCAAGCATATCCCACCCCTCCACAGTGACCCCCCATGTCATTCAGCCTTGGGTCTACCCCCCACCCCCCAATTCCCCAGTGTTCACTCCCACCCTTTGAACACCATAGTGTTAATCAGTCAATACCAATTTGATGGTGAGTACAAGTGGAACCCATTCTTCGGGCCACAGACCCCCTACCAGTCCCAAACCTGTCAAGCAGGAGGATTTTTTTTTTAACAAAAAAAGAATGATTTAAAAATAGTTTAGAGAGAGTAACATCAGCAAAATGATGTTGTAGGCAGCTCCCAATGCCCATCCTTCCACAGAAACATCAAAAAACAAGCAAAATGAACAGAACCAACTTTGTCAGAATGCTAGAAAACAGCCAAAAGTTCACAGCAATGAAAAGACAACTGTAAAACATTAGAAGAGCTTTTTGTATTTTTGCTTGCTTTTTCTCTGCTCTTCTCCACTTTTAATAATGAGTAGAATATCTAGGCTGAGGATCAAATAAAAGAACAGAGGACTTAAAAATTACTATAAACCTATAAATGCTACTATATAGGTAATATAAACCTATAAACAATGCTCTGAACAAACAAATCAAAACACTCCACTCAATAACAGCAGAATGTACATTCCAATAACAGCAGGTCCATAAAAAACATTTTCTACGACATACCAGTTATTGGACCATGGACCATGAAACAAGTATTTTTTTTTTTTTTTTGTTTTATAAATCACACAAAGCATATTTTCCAAACCAAAATGAAATAAAAACCTAGAAATAATTAACAGAGGAAAAACTGGAAAATTCACAGGTATGTAGAATTTAAGCAACACATTCTTAATCACCCAATAGGTAAAAGGAGAAAACAAAAGATAAATTATAAAATACATACAGATACATGTAAATGAAAAGAGAACATATTGAAACTTATAGGGTGCAGTGAAGGCAGTACTCAGAGGGAAAGTCATAGCAGTAAACAACTACATTTATAAAAAGAAAAGAAATAAAGGTTTCAAATCAATCTAACTTTAAACCTCAAGGAACTAGAAAAAGAGGAGCAAACTAATTCCAATGCTAGTATAAGAAAGAGATTAATAAAAATAAGCTGGGAAATATGTGAAATAAAGTGTAGAAAAACAATAGAGAGAATCAACAAAAACAAAAGTTGATTCTTTGGAAGGATCAACAAAATTTGCAATTCTTTAGTTAGAACTGACAAAAATAAAAGGATACAAATAAATAAAATCAGAAATAAAATTTGGAACATTAATACAGACTTTATAGAAATAAAAACAGATAACTGAAAAATATTATGCAAAAGTGTATGTCAATAAATCAAATAAACTTTCTGGAATAGAAAAATTCATAGAAACACAAATATTACTAAAACTGACTCAAGAAGTCATACAAAACCTTAACATACGTATAATAAGTAAAAAGATTCAATCAGAAGTAATAAAGTAACAGCAAAACAACACACAAAAAAAACTCTCAGAAAAGAAAAGCCCAGGGCTAGATGTTTTCACTGGTGAATTATACTAAATATTTAAAGAATTGACACCAATCCTCCTCAAAACTTTCGAAATAATAGAAGAGGAAAAAATACTTCTTAACTCATTTTATGAAATAAGCATTACCCTGACACAAAAGCCAGAGAAAGACATCACAAAAAATATAATTACAGATACATAAATCCTCAAAAAAAATAACAAACCAAATATAACAAAATAATTCACACACACAAAGTTGCTAATGTCAATAACAGTGTTGGCAAAGTCACTGGGTACAAAATCAACATGCAAAAATCAGTGGTTTTACATACACCTGCAATGAAAAATCTGAAAATGAAATTAATATAGCAATTCCATTTACAATAGTGTCTCATAGAATAAAACACCTAAGGATAAATTTAACCATGGAGATAAAATATTTGTTCACTGATAAAATTAAAAAAATAAAATAAAAACATGCTGAAGGAAATTAAAGAATGCCTAAATAAATGAAAAAAAAAAAAAACCTTTCTTCATGAATCGGAAGACAATATTGTTTAGATGTCAATACTATCCAGAACAATTCACAGATTTAATGCAAATTCTTAACAAAATATGAACAGCCATTTTTGAAAATATGGAAAAGCTGATCTGCAAATTCATATGAACTTGCAAGAAGCCCCAAATAACCAATAGGATCTTGTGAAAAAATAAGAATGTCAAAGGTTTCACACACTTAACCATTTTAAAACTTAATGCTAAGCTTCAGCAATCAAAACAGTGTAGTACTGGTATAAGGATAGGCATATACACCAAGGGAACAAAACTGAAAGTTCAGAAATAAACTATCCATCTTTGAGTTCATTCAAAGGCCAACTGATATTCAACAAGGGTGCCAAGATAATTTGATCAAGCAAAAAAAGAAAAAAGAAAAACCTCTTTAACAATGATGCATAGACAATTGGATACCTATATGAAAAAGAATAAATATGGACCCTTACCTCACACCATATGCAAAAAATAACTCAAAATGGGTCAGCTTAGATATAAGATATTAGCTAAAATCCTCTGAGAGAAAAACATGGTGTGAATCTTCATGAGCTTTGGTTTAACAATGAATTCTTAGATATGACACTAAAAACATAAATAACAGCAAAAAAATAAATTGAACTTCATCAAAATTAAAAACTTTTGTATATCAAATAAAGTCAAAAGATATCCTATAGAATGGTTGATAATATTTGGAAATCATATATCTGACAACTCAGTGATGAAAGATAATCCAATTGAAGAATGTTAAAGAATTTGAATAGACCTTTCTCCAAAAAGTATATATGCAAATGGCCAACAGACACATGAAAAGATGTTCAACATCAGTAGACATTAGGGAATGCAAATCAAAATTACAATGAGATATCACTTCATACCACTAGGATGGTTAAATTAAAAAATAAATAAATAAAAATAACCAGTGTTGGTGAGGATTTGGGAAATTATTACTAGAACCATCACATGTTGCTGGTATAAATGAGAAATGGTTTGGCTGCTGTGGAAAACAGTTTGAGAATCCTTTAAAAAATTAAACATAAAGTTATTCAAGGGTGCCTCAATGGTACTTCTAGTTATATACAACCTCAAAATTAAAAACAAGTACTCCCATATGTGCACATAAGTGTTGATCATTTAGTATCAATTTAATGGTGAGTACAGGGGTGTTTATTTCTCCATTCTTGTGACATTCATCAGAGTCAGGCAGGTTGGGGGTAGGTGGGGTGAGTGAATTCACACCTAATGGGTGCTCACTGTCTGGGGGATGGGCACACTTGTAGCTCTGACTCAGGTGGTGAAAAGGCAATTTATGTAACCAAAGAGTTTATGCCCCATAATATTCTGAAATATAAATAAATAAATAAAAACACGTACTCAAACAAGTACACGTGCACACTTTTACATGTGCAACAACTCTTGCAATAGCCAAAAGGCAGAAAAAGCCCAAATGGCCATCACGGGATGAATGGATAAACAGATTGATGCATATACATAAAATAGAATATTATTCAGCAAAATATGAAAAAGTGATATGTGCTACACTATGAATGTACCTCCAAAACATTTTATTTATTGAAAGAGCCAGACACAAAAAGTTCCATAGTGTATAATTCCAATTATATGAACTATCCAGAACAGACAAATCCAGAAAGACAGAATGCAGACTGGGCCTTACTAGGGGCTGAGGGGAGAAGGGATGGACAGAAATTGCTTAATGGGTTCGGGATCTTACCTTGGAGTGACAGAAATACTTTGGAATTAAATAGAGCTGGTAGGTAGACTCTATATTTCCGGAGCCCAACTACGAGGTTGCAGGTCTTCTGTTGTCAATTCATTTAACACGTCAGTGCATCCGTTTTCTAACTGTGAGGAGTTCCCAAACCGGTGCCTTGAACCTGGTGGGAGCTATGTGTTGCTCCTGTCCTTAACGTTCAAACGCGATACGCCCACGAGGGCCCTGCAACAGCAGTGACGTGATGAGGAAGAACTGGAAAACACAGTGAACAACAAATTCTCATAAAAATATTTTTTAATATAGTACAAAAATAATTTTTTACAAGGCTGATAATCTAATTCTTTCAAGAAAGTATTCATTTGAGAATCTGAAGTACTGATTCAAAAGGAAATTATATTGATATATTGGGTTAAGCAAATAAAATGTTGTACAGAGTTTAATACATTGGTAACTAATTGATTACCAACATTTAGATGTAAATTTTTATTAAAATATAACATTAACTGAAGGTATTACAGCTGTTATTGTCATCCAATAGATTTACTTTGATGGGAACAAAGCCTGTGTCCCATGACATATTTTGGACACCGTGTAATCTTGTGTCCATGTAATCTGAGGTGCTATTTCAGGTTTGCAGTGTGTTTTCATATGTGAACTCTGATTCTAACTGCCTAAATTGTTAATTTTTTCCTGAAATGTGAACTACTGTATGCCAACAGCAACAAGACATCCTATAAATCATCAACATGTTGGGTAGTGGGATTATGAATATTTTGTACTTTCTTTCTCTATTTTTCAAACTTTCCATAGATATCTTTTATGTATTTGTATTCAGAAACAAATAAATATATTTTGAAATATATATCTTTGGAAAAGAAAGTTTGTAACTAAAACTAGAAAGCAATTTAGAACATATTAGTATACAATGGTGAAGTCAGTAAAAAACCAAAAATACCTTTATATATGTATATATATATTTGTTCTGCTGTACTGAGTTAAAGTGGCATTTTGGTTAAATAAAAATAGCTGTGATTATACCTTCCTCTTTAAAGGTACTATGTAGGACACTCTATTTGAGAAAAATTATGAGCATCTACAATCAGAGCATGGATTTTCGTACTGACCTATCACAGACACCATGCAAAGACTTACTGTGGCCGTACATTTATCTCTGATACACTGAGAGAAAATTTTAGAATGTGTAAGAGAAGTACTAAATTATATAAATGTTTCACAGCATAATAGGAGGCCTTGAGCAAGTAACTTCTCTGTATATCTAAATTTTATCATCTATAAAATAAATGTTCTGGATTATCTCTCTTGTTGTCTAATCATTTAGGTCAATAGAGGTTCTTAGAGTTTATCAAGTATAATCTCAAACTACATTTTTCCCTGCTTGTGTAGACATATGTCAGAAATCAAATGAATAAAATGTGTAAAGAATTATTTAGAGCTGGCAATAACACACACACATACACATACACATATCATCCTCTGTGCAAACGGAACTAAATTTATTTAGGTTCGCAGATTTAAGATGACTATAAAATGACTGGTAACGGAAAGGAGGCAGAGCTACAAATGAATTACTCAGTGATACCTCAACCTGAACCAGGAAAATCAAATATACTCTTCTTGTCCATTCATTATATTTGCTTATAGCACAATTTATAGGGAGGAAACACAGGGGTCCTTTCACTCCAAGCAAGCCCCTACTTCTTCCTTGGCAGATAGATTATTCTAGGTAATGATGCTTATGCACCACGGTGTGCTTATACTTGTGATGTTTTAGTCTTTTTAAAATATGCAAACAAAATCAGAGGATTCTCTGACTACTACTTTTCAGTGTCCGTTTCTCAGTTTATGGGTACCTGAGACTCATTTTTATAGAGGAAGCAGTGCTGTCCTGTTTAAACAGAAAAATGAACAGAACACTTCTGAGTTTGTGTTCGAGTCTGTGGTTCAGACACATCCTTTAGATGCCTGGAAGGCTGGCAGTACTCAGTGGGCACCTGTTCTAGGGGTGTCCTCAAGAGCAGCCTATTTTTCTACCTGTTAGGTCCTGAGCCGAGAGAGAGAGAGACACACACACACAGAAAGCCTCATGTGTAGCAAAACGCTGTTTATTTTGGGCGTCTGGGTGCAGATGGGTGGAGGCCAAAGAGCATCCACACTGAGGGAGGGGAAAGCCTTGGGTTTTATAGAGGGTTTCTTAGGAGAGAGAGAGTACCTGGGCCAGAAGAGCCATTGCAATAATTTTTTTTTTTCAAACAACGAATTTCTGGGACCGCTGGGTCAGTCTCATCCTGTGTTGATCAGGGAAGAGGGTAGTTCTGTCCATATCAGGGGGGATAGGAATGCTGGCTGCAGCTCTCTGTTAGGTTTACAACCTCCAGGGATTCTCCAGACTCCTGGGGCTGTTGTTTCACAAATCTCAGTTTCCCATTAACCACAATCTGCTTCCCATAGATATCTTTCAGATTTCCACCTGGAACAAACCTAACACCAGCCGGCTTGGAAATCTAACTATTAGAGTTACTTCCATGAGTTAGAACACAAAGTAGATTTTTTTTTCTTTTTTTCCGAAGACCTCTGAAATTATGTGCAAGTCATTTTTGTGAAGAATGAATGGTAGTAGGAGGAAAAAGGGGATAAGATGGTAAAAACAAGAAGAACCAAAAAAAAATAATAATAAAAAGAAGATTTCTTTCTCTTTTTATGGGATGTTAAGTAAGAAAATCACAGAGAGAAGAAGAAATGTTGTAAAAGTGAGTAAAAAAATAATTTTAGGAGGAATTGAAAGAAAAAAAAAAAGAAAGTCAAAATATATTAAAGCTATCCCAAGTTCTCCCCATATATATTCAATTGATTTTTCTCTCCTGGTTTATTTTTTTCCTCAAAAGTTTTTATTTTGCATTTTTATTTCTTTCTTCTCATTTTTTAAAAATTCATTTGCTTTTATTTTTCTTTTAAAAAAATTTCCTAAAATAAAAATACAAGCAATAGTTTCAATAGACAATGTCCAGATTTTTATGCAATTTAATTTTTTGTTGTTTGTTTGTTTTTTGGGCATGCAGTCAAACTACATTTTCCAGCTTCCCTTACAGTCAGCAGAGACATGCAACTGAATTCCATCCAGTGGGAGTGTGGGGACATGATGTGTGTCACTTCTGAGGTTAAGTGGTTAAGAAACAGATGTGATTTCTCTACTCTTTCCTCATTCACACAGAAGACAGAGGAGTCTAAAACCGTAAGACCACAGGGCATGTGAGCCACAAAATGGAAGAAAAATGGGTTTCTGCAACACTGTAAGACTAGGAATATGTATGAGATGGATTGCTATGTGATTAATAAAATTTCATCTCTACTGAGATGCGGGACGTGAGTTAACTGTCCTATTTCTCTCCTCACTTTCTCATTTGGAAGAGTTATCTACAGATGTGTTTTCTGTTAGTTAATTATTATTTTATTCCTCACCTACCAAAGTCAGTTTTATTCCCTCTATCCTGTCATCTAATTGTGTTTTCCCAGTGACAAATGCTTTAATTTATATCTAGTTGAAAGAGTTTGAGTCTTTATTTTATGCAACTATGAAACAGAATTTATCTTTGACATTCTTGACCACCAATCACGTTGGGAAACTCTCACCACTCCAGTTTGATGAAACCATTTGATCTATTTTCTTCTTAACAGGGTACTCCCCAGTCTCCTTGGTAACTGATCTTTGGTGACCATCCCTTTGAATGTCTGTACTAACTTTGGACTCAAACTTAAGTTCTTCCCTGTCTTTCTCTAGATTCCAATCCACTTTTATATCTTCAAATAAAAGTTATACAAATGATTTTATATATCTATGTCTATATAGATGTAGATGTAGATAATCTGGAAATGCTGATGTTTGCTAGATCTACACATCTATTTAACCGTGCTATCTAACCGTATGTCACATAATTATGTTGATTTTACTGTGTCTCAAACTTAATTTTTTACCTCCTACCCAAACCTGCTTATCTCCCTTCTTTTACTAAATGGAAAATTCTCTAACTCTACTCGGTAACAAAATAGCAACAGTAAATCTGGGATGTATTCTTGTCATTTTCTTCTTTGTACCAAATCAATCCAGCTGCAATGCAAAAACCTCCTGAGCGTTCCTCCCAGCTCAACTGGCTATTTGTTTGAGGAAGTGCCTTCATCCGGTAAAACCTGGCTCTTTACTTCTTCCAGAGAAACTTTAGTACTAGAGAATCCAGTAGGCTCGATGCTCCCAAAATGTTCCTTGGAATTTATAATGCTTGTTTTGTCCCATATGTTATATATTACACTGTGATAAGCTTTTCAATTGTACGTCAGGGGTAAAAGGAGAGAAAATACATTATTTGTATTTTCAATCACTACTTTTGTTTTCTGATATATCTATTAGGCTTAGGAATTAAGGGAAGAATGACAGAAATCCATAGGAGGCCAATTTACCACAGAAGAAATGTCCGAGAAAGGGAAAGAGAGAGTTTGGAGAACGGAGAAACATCTTGGGAAAGAACAATTAACTGGAATAAAAGCCAAAGAGAAAAAGTTAGGGCTGGGGGATTTTCTGTGAGGTACTGGCATTTAGTAACAGAGAAGCGCTGTATAAAGAGTAATTTTTAGAAAGACTACTGTGTACTGGGAATTCAATTTCCTCACCCTTACACCTGGAAAACACCCTAGGGAAAATGTGTGAGCATTATGCTTTGATTGCTCTGGTAGTAGATGTGTGACTTACAGAGTAAGAATGAAGGCTTGGTTTTAGGTAGTTTATACTGGTCTGTCCTCACTAGATGGAGAACTCCAGGGAAGCAGGAGTGGCTGATGATTTATCCATGTGTGCACAGATTTAGTTCCACTCAAGTAATTAGGACATGTGTAAAAACACAAATGAAGCTGTAGATCTATAAATTTTCTTCATTGTTCCTTTCTAACTTACCCTGTCTCTACCGACATAATTCCTAGCACATTTATCTCACTTAGCTAAATCGTCTCCTATAGAAACCAGGATTTGTAAGTTATGCACTGGGATATTGAGTTGAAGATCTTACCAAGCAAAGTGTTGAAAATGCAGCCTGGTTATTTATTTATTTTATTTTTTTGCTTATAGTAAATGACAAAGAAAAGAAAAAAAATGAGGGAAGAATTATTAAACACCGGGTAACCAGGACTCAGTGATTTAGACAATTCTCACTCTGTCCAGATGGTAGAAAATGCTAAAATTAAGAGATTCACTCACTGTCAGGGAATCATCATCAGGAGAGAAAGTCCAAAGGTGCTGCTGGACAGGCTTTGGCTGGCACTTGGAAAATATCAGAAAGTCAGAGTGTTCTATCATACAGAGGACTCTGAAGAGATGAGGTGTGTGACTCATGGATCCCTCTGTGAATAGAGATAAAATTATTTGGGAAAGATCTGCAGAGAATCTTCTCGTCTAACGGCGAAATAAGGCTGTAGGACTCCCGTGTTGCACAGGCAGGACACTGGCTGATAAAGCTGCTCAGCTACACGTATGTGTGGCCTCCTAACAAGAAGGACTGTGACTCCAGGGCCAGAGAGCTGTGAGTCCCGAAGGCAGAGAAATGAGGCACAGATTATTCCCCGGCTTTGAAATCTAATGTAGTCTGTCCTGCTGGCCTTCAGAGTTTCTTGGAACGGTGACTCCTTTCGTGTTTCACTCTCTCTCTCCCTTTCTGAGTGGGAATTTCTGTGATTGCTGTCTTGTGCCTCTTTCACATCGTACTTTGGGAGTAGATAATATGTTTTCTGTTTTTACAGGCCCATAAACGGAGAAAAATTTCACTCCAAGGTGGATCATACCTGGAGTCTCATCACACCTGATTTAGATGATTTAAATAAGATATGGGACTTTTAATTTTTTTCCATTTTTCCCACATCCCAGAGTTCAAAGGAAGAATGTGGGACTTTTGAGCTGGCGAAATTTAGGTCAGTATTTGGACTTAAGCTGATTCTGAGATGGATTAAAACTTTTGGTGTTAATAGGATGGGCTGATTATATTTTGCACGTGAGGAGGATGTAAGTCTTTGTAGGCAAGGAAGTGTACTACGGTAGAATGAATTATGGTGCATAAAGATGTTCACATCCTAATCCCCGTAACTGGTGAGTGTGTCACCTTAGATGGCAAAGGACGTTTGCAGGTGTGACTGAGAATTTTGAGAAGGGGGGCTAGCCCGGATTATCTGGGTTGGCCCACTATAATTACAGGAGTCCTTATGAGAGGCGGGTAAGAGTGTCCAAGTTAAAAAGGTTATGACGTAACAATGGCATTAGGCATTACAGTGATCTGGCTGTGGGGCAAGGGATGCTGGCAGCCTCCAGACGCTGACGGAGGCAAGGGATGGATTCTATGTTAGAGGTTCCAGAAAGAACCAGTCCTGCTGACATCTTGATTTTAGTCCTGCGAGACTAAGTTTGGAAGTCTGATCTACAGATCTGTAAGATAATGCATTTTTGTTACATTAAGACCCTGACTTTGTGTTAATTTGTTTCAGCGCCCATAGGAAGTTAATAAACAGGCTTTGTTTTTCCTTTTGGAAAGTCTGATGCTTTATTTCTGTCCATCATCAACATTCAGATCAATGCCTACCTTATACCCAAACCTCTCCAGGTATCTTTTTCTCTTTTCTAATTATTCTTTTCAATTCGTCTTTCATTCTTGTGAGTTTGTATATGTCTGTGTGTGTGTGTGTGTGTGTGTGTGAGAGAGAGAGAGAGAGAGAGAGAGAGAGAGAGAGAGAGAGAGAGAGAGAGTTTTTAAGGTATATTTCTGTTGCATTTCTGACTTTGCTCGAGTTGAAAGGCATCAGCACTGGTCCAGATTGTGATGGGGTAAAAGCAAGGGCCTTAAGGTCTGAGACTCTGGATGGAGAAACCATGTAATTTATAATCCCAATAAGGAACATGTGTAAGAGGACAAAGGATGCTAATAATGGAGACAGAACAGCAGTTATAAACAGGATTGTCCCAAGAAAACTAGGTCATATTGTCACCCTAAAAATAGTAAAGCTTCTACTCCAAAAAGGAGCCAAGGAGAACTTGTGAATTAAATCAAATTCTTATGAAAACCCTAAATCACTATTATAAATAACTGAAAGGACTAATGAGAAGAATCATTTAGAAATATGAAGAATTAGAGCAATGAGAGGCCTTTTTTTAAAATATACCAAACCAAAATAATTTTATTTATTTTTTTTAATGTGGTACAGGTTGCAGGGTTTTCATTTTTCTTTATTTAACTTCAAATATTAAGGGGGAACAAATGTTTTGTTACATGCATAGCTTTTATAATGCTTTAGTCAGGGCTATAAATATGCCCATCACCCAAATAGTGGGCACTGTACCTGATAGGTAGGTTTTTGCCCCTCCTGTCCTACACCTCTCCCCTGCTTGATTTCCAAGGACTTTTACTTTTCTCTGTGCCCATGTGTGCCAACCATTAGTTCCAAATTATTAGAGAGTAGACGTGGTATTTGTGTTTTTCATTCTTGAGCTACTTTACTTAAGATAATGGTCTCTAATTACAACCAAATTGCTGCAAAAGACATTAATTCATTTCTTTTTATGTCTGAATAGTACTCCATGGTGTGTGTGTATATATGTGTGTGTGTGTGTGTATATATATATATATATATACACCTCATTTTCTTATTCCATTCATGAATCGATGGGCACTTGGATTGATTACACATCTTTGCAATTGTGAATCGTGCTACAACAAACATTCAAGTATAGGCGTCTTTTTTATAAAATGTATTTTTTTTCCTTTGGGTAGACAGCTAGTAGTGGGATTGTTGTATCATATGGTAGGTCTAGTTTTAGTTCTTTGAGAAATCCCCATACTGTTTTCAATAGAAGTCGTGCTAATTTGCAGTCCCACCAGCAGTGTGTAAGCATTGCTTTCTGCATTTGCATCCACATCTACTGTTTTTGAACTTTTTAATAAAAGCCATTCTAACAGGGGTAAGGTCATATCTCATTGTGGTTTTAATTTGCATTTCCCTGATGATTAGTGACATTGAGAATTTTTTCATGTGTTTGTTGGTCATTTGTCTATCTTCTTTTGGAAAGCTTCTGTTTCTATCTTTGATCACTTTGTAATGGTGTTTTTCTTTTTTTTCTTGCTGATTTTTTTTTGAGTTCTTTGTAGATTCTGTATATTAGCCCTTTATTGGATATATAGTCCGCAAATATTTTCTCCATTCTGTAGGTTGTCTATTTGTTCTGTTGATTATTTCCTTTGCTGTGCAGAAGCTTTTTAATTTAATAAAGTCCCATGTATTTATGTTTGTTGTTGCTGACATTGCCGCTGGGGTCTCAGTCTTTGCCTAGGCTGATATCTAGAAGAGTTTTTTCTACATTTTCTTTTAGAATTTTTAGGGTTCCATGACTTACCTTTAAGTCTTTTATCCATCTTGAAGTAATTTTTGTGAGTGGTGAGAGACAGCAGTCCTCTTTTATTTTTCTGCATGTGGCTATCCAATTTTCCCAGCACCATTTATTAAATAGGGCTTCTTTTCCCCAGTGTATGTTGTTTTCTGCTTTGTTGAAGATCAATTGGTTGTGGGTAAATGGTTTTATACCTGAGTTGTCTGTTCTGCTCCACTGGAACAAATTTGGAGGCATCACATTACCAGACTTCAAACTATCCTACAAGGCTACAGGGCCTATCTTCTTGTTGGCTTCCTATACATATTTGTGTTTATTTACACCTTACATTTGTGAGACCTCATGCTGAGAGAAACTAGCTTAAGGAACAACAGGCTAGATCTTTGATGTCCTTTCAAGTGCCTCCTGAGCTTTCTACGCGTACCAGTTGACTTCCATTTGAGTTTTCCATTTAAAAAATCAATCAACAGTTAATATATTATTGATTAGCTGATTTAGCTTCTTCAATTTGTTAAATTATAGAGTTAACTTGTCCAAATCACTATTTGTTTTGATTCCACAGAAACATAAATATTTTGTTGTTGTTGTTGTTTTTACTTTGCCTTACATTTGTTTATTTGATTGGATTTTAATTCCTTAATGAGCAGATTCAATAAGAAAATTCCATTATATAAATATTTACCCATTCCACAGAATTGTAATTATGAGGTTAATACATCAGAAGTTCAGTTGGGAAGATCTATTTTTATGTGTTCTCACTAACAATGTGTCTGGATAAAATAAAAATGAAAGAAACTTAAACAGTTCTAACTCTTTATAAGACTGGAGCCATAAGCACCTTATCCATTTAATATTCCACTCATGCTATCATGGATATGTAATAAGGTTTATCAAAAAGAAAATTGTAACTACTTACAATTACAGCCTAACAAAATAATCTTAAATGAATTAATGTTTTAGAACATTTCAATATAAATGTATTTAATAAGAACAGATAAAAGGATAAATATATAAAATTATGTTCATTTCAACAAACACAGTGACTGACCTATATAGGCCAATATTTTACATTGGAGTTTCAATTTGCATAAAATAATATTTCTATATTAAAAGAGTTAATGAATCTGTGGAGAAACATGGGGTAATAGCTAAATTCTATATCACATGATAGCTGTAAAAAATATGTTTAAGAATAACTACAAAATAATTATCTGGGTTCACTAAAAATTTGGTCATACAAATCAATAAAAATATAATATTTTTTCTTTCACAATTTGTTTCAGTCTTCAGACTGCTTTCAGTTTGGTTTTAGTGAGAGACGCTTTACTGATAGTCTAAGGGGTATTAAACATAATGGCTGACGTCACATACAGTTAATTTATACAAGAATATCTCCTAAGGGATGTACCTCAGGGTGGGGGCATGTGCTTTCCCTCCGACTGCTTCGTGACACAAGGCATGGAAATCACTATGGAAATAAGTTCTTTGTTTCTTGAGTGTGTTTTCCCCTACTGCTTGAACCAGTCCTCAAGTTGTAATCTCCCACTGTGACAACACTGCAGTTGCTAAGGAAAGGATTTGGATGTTACAAACACATGATAGAAACATCAGGTAAGTTAGAAAGCAGTAGATATTGAGGATGAATACTATAAGCAAATATCCTCTTGGAATCAAGATTTCTCTATTAATAAAAAGTGGATCTATTTTATAGATCCTCTCTTCAAAATCATTTCACAGTATGGTTGTTTATAGACATTTTGGTCAAGCTATTTTCTTGAGGCTAGTAAAGAGGTGGTATGGTGTGCATACGAATAACGCATCAGAATCAAAGCCATTTGGGTCTACTCCAGTAGCAGGCACTTTTCCTTGAGTTACCTAAATTCTCTCAGCCTTAAATATATCACTTGAATAATGGAATTACAAAACCCCTCATTGTGTCATTCAGATGATTTGAATAAGTAAAGCATCTTAATAAATGGCGTCTATTATTAACAGAATTCTTTCCTGCCATGGTGATATGGGTAAAATATAGTTGGATTTTTTCCTTTTCTTATTTTTCAAAACTTCAGCCTAGTTTCAAGTAAAGAACAGATAAGCAAAAGTCATAAACTAAAACTATTCTGTTTAAAAAATGATTGCGTTGATATGCCCCGAAACTATCTATTAATAAGTATTAGATAAGCATCAAGGTCAAATATTCTTTGATAAAAGAAAAGTAAAGACACAACATTTTCATAGTCATGCTAAAAAGCCATAACCTCAGTTTTAAATCCATTGCAGAAATCAGCTGAGGGGCAGGGAAAATCAAGCAGAATATAATTTGACTTTTCCTGCATTTAAATTTCCCATCTAAATGTGTTGAATTGAATATATTGAAGTCAAAAATCTATAACGAGTCAAGTAGGAGCTTTACTTAATTTGTACAAGTATCTGTTTAGCTCTGGCTGGATATGAGGCCTAGTGAGAGTTGCAAGAAGGCATACAAAATTGTTTATTTTAAGAAAATGATCCTGTAATGTGAGCTAAGATGTTTTACAAAGTAAAGACACATGCCACCATTTCCATATGACAAGCATAGATATTGCATCCCAAAGATAAGTAACATACTCAAGGAATGTCTTACATAGAATGGGGGGTTTTGCTTGAATTCAAACCCAGAGTTTTCTGACCCCAACATTTGTCATTTTTTTTTTTTATCTACTACCTGCATGTGAGGTATAGAGCAAAATATCTGCCCTAAAGAAGTTTACAACTTAGTAGTAAAATAAGTAAGTTATATATACAAAAAAGATAATCAGTATTGCTAAGTGCAAAAGTATTGGCCTGGACACCTGAGAAATGTCAGAAGAGAGAGAAACAAGATGATTTTTAAGCCTGACTGACCAGGTAAAGCTTTATAGATTAAGTTTTGATGGATATGTAGAATTTTTCACTGGCTGAGAATGTGGGGTCTGGAAGCCTTTCGAGTGGGCAGAGTGGTTTGAGAAACGAGGCAGAGGGAAGCACAGGAGACAGTGAATACAGCAGTTTGATTATAATGGCTGTTTAACTTGGGTAACAAGTCAAAACGAGGCTGGAAACAAAAGTTATGACCAGATTGTTCCCATTTTTATTTTATAAGCCTTTTTTGGTATTAACTTCTAACATACAAGATATTGTGAGAGGCTATAATGAATGTGTGCTTTAATTAAGAAATGAAAGATGACCAAAATGTGTGACACAGATACAAAGCAGGGCCATCTGTTCTTGTGTGGCCAGGCTGTGTCCCTTTGTGTCACCACCTACAAACCCGTCGTACGCAATAGTCACATGCCTCAGGCCAGGCTAATCGTAGTATCTCTTTTCTTTTAACACAGTGGGCTTCCTGGGGTGGCTACAAAAAAATGAGCGTGTTCAATAAGAAGACTTCCCTGGAACTGCTGTGTGGAGAGTAGAGATTTTCTACCCACTAAGACTGCTATTGGCCGTAGGTAATTATAGGAAGAGAAGATGAGGCCAAAACAGAGGGAAAGGAAAAGCAAAATCAAGATATAACAAGAAAATAGGGAAGTGAGGAGAAATAGACAGAAAGATTTTCAGGATCCCTGGATCAACAGTACTTAAAACCACAAATTCAAACTAGTGACATAAACACATTAATTTTTTCCCCTTCATATGGTTTGAATTACCCAATTTATTATTTATTATCTATTATTTATAATTCAAAGCTAAGAAGGCCCTATTTCATTAAAAGATATGAGTTCTAATCGTGTGGTTCAAGCAGTATTTTAAGATACTTGGAAAAAATGAAAATTCAAGTGAGCAGTCTGGGAGTTCTGACGACAATGGAAGTGAGCACCATGCAGCTCTCACAGCTCTGCTCTAAGCACTTCGCAGAACGCACAACCGTAATCAAAAAGCAGAGGGGGACACTTGAGAGGACTTCTGCTTCTTAGCCATGAGGAATAAGATGTTCTGAAGCAACCCTCCCATGACTAGACAACAGGGAGAAATATACAAAACAACTATTTGCAGACATTGGACTAAGGGCAGCCCAGAGCTGTAATTCACAAGGAAAGGGAAAGAAACTAGGCGATCCAAATTGCTGCCTAGCATTTCGGTCTGGAGGTAATTTCTGTACTACAAGACAGGCAGGAGAACTGAAACCAAGTGTGGAAATCTCACTAACTTGAGAAAACAGAGCTTGGAATTTGCAGAGGCCAAGAAGCCTAGAAATTGTTGTTCAGGGAATTAGAACTAGAGAACTAAAGCTGCAACCATATAAAGCTCCAGAAATCCACATGAGGGCCCAGGAGTCTTTCCCTGAATAGCAATATGCATACATACAGTACGAAATCCTATGAGAGTAAACAAAACAACCCCCCAGGAAAAAATCATCACATGAAGCTACAAGATAAACAATTTTTGAAGGTCACACAAGGCCAAGGATTGCTTGACTTTCTTTCAGCCAGAGTATGGAGATGTCATTGAATACATTGGGCCTTCTGTCCTTGCCTTAAAAGTGGAATTAAATGAGCTGTAGCAATGCTACTATAGTTATACTCAAAACAAACTAAAAATAAACTTTAAAAAGATTAAACTAATCCAAAGGTACTTAACTACCTAATAGGAAAAAATCTATTATTCTCATTCTTTAGAGGTATACAAAAAATAAAAAAAAATTAAAATTAAAAACACAGGGTTCAAAATATAAAATTCTGAACGTTCAATGCCTAATTCAAAAGTACTAGATTAATGAAGAATCAAAAATATCACTCATAACCAGAAGAAGCATCAATTGACAGCAACTAGCAGAGATGACAGAATTAGCAGAAAGAAGAGGAAAACAGCTATTATGAAAATAATCCATATAAGTAATGATGTAAAGAAAAATACAAACATAAAGAGAAAAAATAAAACAAATGATATTTAAAAAAAATGACTGGGACTTCTAGAGATTAAACCACAGACCAGAAATTAAAAAGCAAAGCAAAACAAGCAAAACAAAAAACACTGAATGGAATTAATAAGCATATTAGAAATGACATAGAAAAAGAACAATTAACCAGGAGTGTATAACAATACAGGCATCTCGATGAAGGCTGGAGAGAAACAGACTAAAGGAAAATAAATACAGCATTATCGACCTATGGGACATTATAGGTGATGCAACATAGCTAACACATGTATAATTGGAGTCCCCAAAAGAGAGAAGTCTGGGGGATATGCATATGTAAAATAATGAATGGAGCTTTTGAAAAGTTGATGAACATTATGGAACCATACACCAGAGCAGAGAGCATGCAACAAATCACAAGCAGGAAAAAAAAAAAAAATCACATCAAGTTACATGCTATAACCAAATTGCTAAAATATTGTGATAAAGAGAATGTCTCAAAAACTAAAGACAAAAATAAAAGACAACTTACTTCAACAAAATATGAATATCAAATAGAAAAATTAAATAATTAAAAAGAGTGAGTCAGAGCACATTTGTTGGATACAATACAAATTATAAATAGGACAAAAGAAACTAAAATTACCAAAGTACTTGGAAAATAATGCCATTCCAAATGCCTCATAGATTACTTGGGAATTTACAATAAAAATTAATAGACTTAGAGCTGAATGACTATGAAATCAACACATAAAGACAGTCTCACATAGGTAAACTACCTTTTCAAATGAATGTATAGCTTTAAATATACATGTTGTGGAATAAGAAAGACTGAAATCAAATTATATAAGAAATCACCTTAAGAAATACCTCATAGAGAAAATTTTAACCCTTGATTAAAGAAAATATAATACCTTGCTATAGTGTTTATTAATTGACATCTAGAAATTGTCTTCAAGCAAATCTATAAAATCCATGTAATACCATTTACTAAAAATTCCAACAGAATTTTGAATATTCAAGAACAGCAAGATATTTCAAAATACTAAGAATGTGGAAAGGGGCTACCCCTCCCAATACCAAGAGTTATTATAAAATTATAGTAATTTAAACAAACACAGCATTGAAATAGAAATAAATCAGGAGAATAAGTAGCTCCCTCTAAAAAAAAATCGTAAAAATATGGGACTAGAAGTGTTTTAGGGGCCTCATTTATTTATTTTATTTCAAGTATTACCCAGGTGCAAATGTTTTTGGTTACAAGGATCACGTTTGTAATTCTTGAGTCAGAGTCATAAGTGTGCCCATCAACCAGGGGCCTCGTTTAAAACAAAACCTCTCCTCTTGCTGATTTGTATATAACTGAGAAGTACAACAGTGAGCATAACAGAGACAGATGTAGAAATGCCAGTGTAGTTGCTTCATAGTTAATTAAAGAACATAATTTGGCCTGACCGTGTAGGAGAGCAATATGTCAGCTTAGCAAAATAGAAAATATGCAACCACAACAGCAATCCTATTTCTGTCCCAGAGAAACTCTCACATGTACACTCAAATATACAAGAGTGAGGGTATGGTACTATAAAATGATGATCTAGACACGTCTTATACCTGAGCCCAAATATCCAATATACATATCTATATTTTCCAGAAACATTTGCACTTATGTTTGGTCCATGTGACTAGTTCTGACCATGTAATCTGAGCAAAACTTATGAAAATAATCAGTGTGATTTCTCTATACCTTTCTTGACTATAATAGTTAATTCTGCAGACACATCATCCACGGTGAGGAATTAGAAGATAGGGGAACATTTCTTGTCCCACGTTAGCATTAAGGTGAGCCTGAAATAAATCTCTGTTGTGTTAAGAAATGCTGTTTCTAGATTTGTAGTACTGCTGCAGAACATAGATTACCTTCACTAATATGCACCTAATTATCTAGTAAAATACACAAATTAAACACTGTATATTTATAGAGAAGAGAAAAATATAAAGAATGGTCTAGGTGTGTTTACATATGTAAATAGCAAATGAGTAGATGATGAAATAAAGTGTTGAGCAAATGCACAGAATCAATTCTAAATATAGATTTTTTGTACTTTCTAGAGTTTATATTTTTTTCAGAAAAGGAGAGCATACTAAAGAAAATATATAGAGAGAAAATCTGAAAAAAAGTTAAAAGGGATTAGCAAACAAATTTTCATTTATTGATTCTTTACGCAACAATGTTTTATTGAGCACCTACTACTATAGACCAAGGACTATCCAAACAAACCTTTGCCTCTTTCTCCTCAAGCACTATGTTATCCAGTGGGGATACAGGTTATTTGAAATAAATCTCACAGAAGTGTCATTTGTGTCATGACTGAGCTGTTCACAGAATGCAGTGAAGCGCTGAGGTGCAATGTTGAAATAGGATTTGGGGGGTTCTCCAAGAACGCATCCTAGAGGAGGCAGTCTGTAAGCTGGCTCCTAAAGGCATGAACCTACGGGGTAAATTACAGTAATCCCCCCTTGTCTTCACTTCCACTATTCATACTTTCAGTTACTCGTAGTCAGTACAATTGGAAAATTTTAAATGGAAAATTCGAGAAATAGACAATTCCTAAACTTTAAATTGCATGTCTTTCTGAGTAGCATGATGAAATCTCGCACTGTCCTGATCGGTCCCACCCTTTGTACAAAGTACCTACATCGTAGAGGCTACCCACCCGTTAGTCACTTCAGGATTGCTTTGGTTATCAGATCAGCTGTCTGGTGGTGTCACAGTGCTTGTGCTGAAGTAACCTTTATTTCACTAAATAATGGCCTCAAAGTACAAGAGCAGAAGTTGGCAATTCAAATGTGCCCAAGAGTAAAGTGCTTCCTCTAAGTGAAAAGGTGAAAATTCTCTATCTAATAAGAAAAGAAAAGAAATCATAGCTGGAATTGCTAAAATTTACAGTAAGAACAAATCTTGTATTCATGAAATTGTGAAGAAGGAAAAAGGAAGTTGTGCTAATATTGCTGCCGCCCCTCAAACTGCAAAAGGGATGGCCACGGTGCTTGATAAACGCTGCATTAAGATGGAACGGACATCAAGTCTGGGGGGGAGCCCCGAGCAGAAACGTGTTCCGATTGACCACAACGTGTTATGCCAGATTCATTCAGTTGAATGAAACTTTATCACAGGAATGGGAAAAGTAGTGTGGACAGGGCTCTGCACTGTCTGAGGTTTAAGGCATCACTGGGGGTCTTGGAACTCGCCCCGCAGATAAGTGGAGACCACAATGTTCAAGGGATTCCAGGTCATTCATTCAGCATGGCCAGGGATGGGAGCGCACACGGTGGGGCGGAGGGGGAAGCTATTTCTGAGAGGCTGCGCTGGCCTGGGCATTCTCCCCCACCCCCACCCCACATCTTTACCTATGGATTTAATCAATATATTTAGTACTAAAATAGCATGGATTAAAATAAATTTAGACTCTAACACTTATCTCATTTTATTGCAACAAATTATTTCTTTGCCTTTGTTTTCTGCCTGATGGTGATCTTCCCCGGGAGAGAGTTACAGACATCATGTCACATACATGTTTCCTCCAAGCCCAGCACAAAGCGTGGTGAATCCAAGGTGCTCTAGATACCCAAACTAGAATTTGATTTTAAAATGTCTTCTAAGTAAAATTATGCAGTTATACGTAAAGGGACATTATTTTAATGGTGTTTGTCCATGGGATAGGTACAGTACGACTTCACTGGTGTGGGCTGGTAGTGAAAAAGTTAAGGAGGAAGAAGATGAATCTGGATTTACATCTTGCTTTGTGTTAGGTCCGGATCTGAGAGAGAGACATGAAGCCTCATGTGTAGCAAAATGCTGTTTTATTTTGAGCATCTGAGTGCAGATGAGTGGAGACCAAAGAGCGTGTACCCCAAGGGAGGGGAGAGCCTTGGGTTTTACAGAGGGTTTCTCTGGGAGGAGTGAGTACCTAGGCCAGAACAGCCACTGTAAAAAATTTTAAACAACCAATTTCTGGGACCCCTTCATCAGTCTCATCCGGCAGAGATAAGGGAGGGGTGTAGCTTCGTCCTTGTCAGGGGGGATAGGAAAGCCAGCGCAGCTGTTTTATAACCTGCCCATTCTCCAGACTCCTGCGGCTATTGTCTTACGGGCCTAAGTTTTCCAACAACCGCATTTTGTCCTATACATACTGCTCCGGTTCCCACCTGGAACAAACCCAACACTCTGAAACACTTACATTTGTGGTATTGGTCAGGTCATTTAATTTTGGCATCTTAAAAATGTGATTGATAAAATTTAGATTAGTCATATCCACCTTTGTGTATTAATATGGTAATAGGATCTTATGAAATAAACTATCACATTGGGTGTCTGGTAAATGAAGAGAATGAACAATGTGAGCTAGCTCGTGGTATATTTCCTCCAACATTAGTGAAAGGCTGAATAATTCTCTTCAATAAGTGTAGGGGAAAATACCAGTTGAAATGCACACTGCATATGGAGAGGCTGGTTAGGAAATGTATCTGACCAAAGTTGAAATTTTATGAATGGGAATATGGACGATGAAATGGGAAGTATAAACCACACCCATTTCTTAGCCTTGTGACCACATTCTCTTTGAATTTGGCTTGTTCACAAGTAAAGCGATGTGGATGATACTGTCTTGTGTTATTTAAAGATGTAATGAGATGACACCTAGGAGCTCTCCAATTATTGTTACCAGATCCAATTTAGACATGAAAAAGGATCATTGTTGTTTGTTGATTGGTTTGCTTGCTTACTTGCCTGTTTTGTGGTTTTTGTTTATGGAATTAGTTATTCGTTTTTGTTCTAATGCTAGATCTGTCTAAGACTGTCTTTAAATAGTTTCTCCTGAGAAAACTTTCACACAGCTTGTTATCTTTTCACAATCTGCTGCTATAAGAAGGTAATGTCTGGTTTTGACAGTTACTGATGCCAATGGGATAAATGGCATCCTGTTATCTAATTAATTAAACAAGTTCTGTGCACTTCCTCTAGTTTCTGGTATCCATGAAGTCAGGCTTTTTCGGTTACTACGCTGATTAAACAACAGACACTACTGGTTGGCCACTCGAGTCCTCAGGCACTAGAGAGAAGAACAATCGTTTTACCAACAGAGTTGAACTTTTGGCCTTGTTTATTCTCAGCCAAGTGTTACCCACCTTGTGGAGGCAATGAGTTAAAGCTTATTAGGAAAGCTCAGAGAGATTCTCTAACATCAGATAATCTTTAAACAGCTTTTCCAGGAGGGAGGTAGATAAATCCAATTTCTCTGGTATCGAATAGAAGCAAATGCCTTAAAAAACCAATGGAATATTCAGTCTACTTGCTTTCTAGGAGAAAAAATCAGTAAACTGGGAAAAAGGAGAGTAAACATTAAGGAACATAAACTTATTTCAGGAGATATGATGAAGGGGAAAGTTAGTGCTGTATAATTATCAGAAAATTGAGAAACCTTGCTATTGAGAAAATTGAATCAAGACTAATTCTATTTCAAAAATGGAGAATATGGAAAGAGATTCTAAAATGAGCTATCAAGCCACAAAAAAAAACATGGAAGGAGCTTAAATGCTTATTGCTAAGTCAAAGAATCCAATCTGAAAGGGTTACAAACTGTGTGATCCAAACTACATAACATCCTGGGCCAGGCGCAGTGACTCATGCCTGTAATCCTAGCACTTTGGGAAGCCAGGGTGAGAGGATCATTTGAAGCCAGGAGTTCAAAGTCAGCCTGGGCAACATAGCCAGACCCCTATCTCTACAAAAAACTAAAAAATAAAAATTAACTAGTCATGGTGTTGTATGCACCTGTAGTCTCAATTACTTGGGAGTCTGAGGTGGGAGGATCCCTTGAATCCAGGAGTTCAAGGTTGCAGTGAGCTATGATGTACTCCAGCCTGGGAGACAGAAGGAGACCCTGTCTGAAAAAACAAACAAACGAAAAAGTCAAAACCATGCAACATGCTACAAAAGGCAAACTATGGAGATAGTAAAAAGATCAGTGCTCATCAGGGATTCGGAATGTGGGGACGAGGGAGGGGTAAATAGGGCAGTGGAACTATTCTGTATGCCAGGTCGATGGCTGAAACATGTTATTGTACATGTGTCAAATTTCATGGGATGTACAAAGAGTAAAGTCTCATAAATTATGAACTTCAGTTAATAATACTGTGTCAATATTGGTTCCTCTGCTGTAATAAATATGTCACACTAATGCAAGATGCTAATAAAAGGGGGAAGTGGAGGGAGGATGGAAGGAGTGTGGGAGACTCTGCAGTTTGCACTCAATTTTTCTGTAAAACTAAAACTGCTTTAAAAACATCTGTTTTTTTAAAAAAGATGCAAAGGAGTACAAATCTACAGTGTTATGATGACAGTGATGATGGTGGTGGTGATGAAGATTTTCAAAATAATTTTAAATACAGATCTGTACATTTAATTTCAGGAGTAAAAACAAAAACAGCATTAAGAATTCAAACATTAGGAATTGAACATATAAAAATCCAAAAGAGAAGTAACATACTAAACAAATTATCAAAGACAAGGTATGGGCACCTGGAAGTTGGAAATCCGTATCCTGATACACAGTGACCGATGACGAAGATCAAACAAAAAAGAGCAAATGATCATCACTTAATCCTCTGACAAGTCACTTAACATTGTTAACCTGAGAGAAAGTGGTGCATGAAATTTTTATTTTTGAATTTCTTGCAATTTGACAAAATATGTTATGATTACTAATTTTAAGATCCAGAATTGGGTGGATTCATTATCAGCAGTGCCAATAATTAATGGATTTATAGTGAAGACATATGACAAATCTCTGATTTTAATTCTGTCATTCATGGAGTAAATGAATGATAGCATGAACGTATGAGGGACATCAAATATATTGGATGATACACCCTGATCTAAAAAGATTCTGAAATGTTAGTGTGATGAGTTAAAGCTAATAAAATAATTCTCATCAGGGATAAAACAGAAGTACTACACCTGCATCAAAAATCCAGCTTTATTAGCAGGAAATGAAAGAGATGAGCTCTACAGAAACTCCAATTTTAAAAAGTGTGTGTGTGTAACATATTTCAGTAATATACATGTCAATGTTATATAAAATATACTAGAATAGTGTCATATATCTACTCCCAAAAATTCAATGAGATTTTTAGTTGATATTAATGCACATATTTTTAGAAACAAAGAGTAGGAGATACAGGCTTCAGAGAAATTAAAATTTCATGACAATATTTAGGGGCATTAGACAATAATATGCTCAACATACTATAACTGTAATATGTCTACCTGAAGCTAATGTGATATTAGTTCATAGTCATGACCGTATTTCTAGAAAACTAGAGAAGAGCTTCTCTCTCATGTGACCTGTTTGCACACACTCTTGAAATTCTAAATTCCGTCCTGGTACTCCATCTTAAAAGAAACATAGTCAAATTGGAATATGTCCAAGAGAGGTTAAGCATGTTATTGACAGTGATCATAATAGGTCAGAGCAAAAATGGTTAAAGGAATTGGAGATATTTACCCTTGTAGGAAAAGTTTCTTAGGAGATAATGTCTTCAAATATCTGTAGTTCTCACTCAGAATAGGGACTCCCTCATCTTAATGATCTCAAATATGCCAAAAAAGAGAAATTTTAACTTTTATCTCACTTAAAGAGCATCTCACAGCCCATAATGTAGCATTAGTCACAAATACACAAATGTGGCTTTTCAAAGGGCTTATCTCCTAATATCACCAAATACTCAGTGTCCACCATGATGTATTGAAGTCCTTTATTTTCTTCCTAATCAAAATATACTAGAAATGCTAAAAATTACAAATAGCTTGTATATTGTTAAAGAAAACAATTAGTATTTCATTGACAGTCCGAAAATACTGTAGGCCCAGGAATTAAAAATGAAGTAGGTTCCAGATGAGACTATAAAGTTGCAGTGGGTGGGAGGTGAGGAAGAAAATAATTATGTAACCAATTAATCCAGTTAAATATATTTTTTAACTCTGTGATAAATTATCAGACTTACTGATGGGAGACAGAAAAGGCAGGAGAAAGGACACTGTTAGAGGTATCTAGCCTTCAATGGTTCATCTAATTTGAGTATCAGGCATCCTTATGGTTCATATTAGGCCTCTGGAAGTTTAATACTCATGAATTTGACCACATCCTTCACTTTAATTTAAACCTGTGGGGTCCTCTGCTCTTTAGTCTGATCCCAGTGATGCCTTTCGTCGGTTCTGGCATGGACCTACTTTTATTCTGTGTATGAACCCAGAAGGTCACTAACCTTACTAACATGTGCAGTGTGGCCCATCCCCCCAGTTCTCCGGTGGAAGTTTACAGAGAGAACCAAGGAACTGCACAATTCACTATATTTCATTGCTATTTTGTCATTTTAGCAGTTAATCCACCGCCCAGTGATCCCAAGCCCTCCACAATCCCACTGTGTTCTTCAATCACTAGGTTCACAAGAGATTAGACCTATAGAGAATCTACAGGGACTTTAGCAATACGATGCTGCAACATTACAATACGGTTTTGCTCCATGAGTGGAATTCATAACCAAAGAATTTTCCAGTGTCAGGTGTGTGTGTGTGTCAACTTTTTCTTCATGGACCTAAATCTAGACAGAAGTAGAAAAATATTAATAAAGACTGTCTCTTAGAAATGTAAGTAAATGTGATTTGTGTTTTGTCTTATTTGCTTTTCTTCACTTTATAAATAGTTTGCAATGAGCATCTATTATTTTTACCATGAAAATCATGACCAACTATTTTTAAATCAAAAGCATAGATATGTTTATGTGTGTCTGTGTGTGTGTGTGTGTGTGAGAGAGAGAGACAGAGAGAGAGAGAGAGAGAGAGACAGAGAGAGACATACATTTAAATTGCTAACAGCAATAATTTCAGGGAGTTAGAGATATGGTTAATTTTAACCTAAATGTAGCTATATTGCTATTGTAGTCTAAAATAATGTACATTCAGCAATTATAAATGAGCTGCAATTGCGGAGCAATTTAACAAATGTAGATTATTTACCAAGTTCTGGCTGTTTCTTCAAGGTGACTCCCCTAGCAGGACACACGTTCCCTATATTCTAGGACAAGTTTTGACTCTTCGTGAGGTATCAGTGCTGACTACCTCAGGACTGAGACAAACGACATAATCAGCATATTGAAGAAGAGACTAAAGTTAGAGGTTCAAAAGTAAGCGGTAGCTATACACACATCTATTCAACATACTTTCATTTAGCACCTGCTATGTGCTAAAAACTGTATGCTCAGTATACAAAGGAGCAACCCTTTGCCTCCTGAGACTCTGATGGTAAGAAAGTTAGACGAGCTAGTAGCAGCACAATTTCATTAATGAGATAATATCTATGCACAAAGAGCTATCTTAGCACAGCTACAGAGACACTGTCTGACCAGCGATGGGTAAACCAATAGAGTGATATTTGGGCTAAATCTTGATAGATGTCTATGTATCTCGCAAGTACACACACAAATTGTGTCTTTTTCTATCTCTATCAGGTGGGGAAATACCATGTGAAAATGCATAAACATTGAAAAAATAATATAGAAAGAATATTGTCTCTTTCAAAATATTTTAAGATTTTTTTATTGGTCTTTTTAAGATATATATACATATATATGTGTGTGTGTGCATATATATATATATATATATATATATATATATATAAAATTGTGTGTGTGTGTGCCTGTGTGTGTGTATTCTCCAGAAGTAGGATTGGAGTAGCTGCTTTTCTCTCATGGCAAATGAATATTGCTATGGAGACATAGAGCATGAAAAAATAAAACAAACAAAAAACATAAAAATACACAGGAAGGTTGTCTTCTGTTTCTCATCAGAGGATGAAGAAGATAGGTAGCCAGACAACAGTACTAAGGCTTTCAGATTTTCACCCATTTCAGGCAGGTTTTGCAAGTGCTAAATGTGGAGAACAGAGTTCTTTAGAAGGCCAGGACTTTTCTCCTGGCCAAAGGTGGGCCAGCATGTCCACCAGTGAGTCCCCGCAGGGCAAAACAGCACTGACTCGTTGCATGTCCATTTGCCTAAGGCTTGACCAGAAAACCAGCCTTGGGGGCCTGTCTTTATAGCAATGCAGATGGCGTTTATCGAGATTTCTCAGGCAGGCAGAGGCAAAAAGCCTAAACCTACTGAGGATGTCAGGTGTTCAGATAGTCATGTCTACATCATCACTGCCTCAACGCCATTGCTGCAAATAATTTGCATTGGCCAACGATAAGTCTAAAACCTTTAGTCTCTGACTACACTATGACATCTTCTAGCTCAAGGATGGGAATCTTGTTATAAAGTAACTCTTATTTATGAGGGCCTGGACCCTGGGAAGATGATTATCACAGCAATTCTCACCAAAACAGGAAAAGGGCACACCAAGGGCTGGGTGTCCAGCCCAACAGATGGATGTATGTACAAAGAGATGGGGCTTGTCAGAGAGAGATGTTGTAGCAGTTTCATACGTCTCCTCGAAGGTGCAAACTATGACTCATTTCCTTGTCTATCTATCTATCTATGGTAGATTGTCAAGAACCACAGGATTATATTAATATTTAGAAGTATCTGGAAGTAGTTTTAGGATTAAATGGTATCCTTATGTCAGACTGTAGAACAATTCAAGTTTAGAAAATAAGATAACCATTCGATATGTATGTGTGTATTCTGGCAAAAGAGTTTTCATCTGAGAAGCAATATAGAGTAGTTTGGTTCGAGCAGTACATAGCACAGGTAACACACATAGGAAGGCCTCACTAAGTGTTTATTTACTATATTTAACAAGACTGAGATTAGAGTTGCTGTGAGAAAGAACTAATTTAAGTGAAGCAAAGTATATTATTTTACTAAACATTCATGGAGAGGGTATGATTCCACTAATTAAGATGTGATTCTTAAAAATCCAATGTATTAATCCCTTCATTCATTCATTAACTAATGAATTAATTATTAATAAATTTCTTAAATTTTAGTATTTGGCAAATATACTCCAAAAACATGGGAGAGGATGAACATTAAGCAAACAACAACAAAAAAAACCCAAACAAATTAGTTACAGAAGAAAATAATTAAAAAGCATGTGCTATATTCAGCAGACAGAAAAAAATATTTTGGAAACTTAACATCCCAAATATATTACACAAAAGTTTCTCTTCTTTTTTTTTAATAACACACTACCACTAAGAGACAAGAGTTTCTGTTTTTGTTTTTATTTTTTTAGCAGAGACAATTATTTTCATGAGTCAAACTGGGATGAAAGGAGTGCTTTTCAAACACTTTAGTCTCCTAAATAAAAGTGTTGCCCGGGGCTCATCAAGATCTCATGACAGCAATCCCGTATTCACAAAGAACTTTTTTTCCAAGGAGAAGAGGACCATGAATTTTCTACACATTTTTGCGATATGTTTACCTCAAAGGTTTTCAGAAAGATTGTGGGTCTGCAAAAGTAAAGGCCCCTGGAAAAGAAAGAATACAATGTTATCAGGGAAAAAAATCAGGACAAAAAAGACAGTGAGTAAAGGTAATGATGCTCTGACTCTTTTGACTTCTCATCACTCCACAGGTGACTATATTATTCCTATTGCTATTGTGACAAATTACCACTAATTTATTGGCTTGAATCAACAAAAATTTATAATCTTACAGTTTTGCATGTCAGAATTCTGACACCAGTCTCACTAGCTAAGATCGAAGTGTCTGTGGGATGGTGATCTTTTTTGAGATTGCAGAGGAGATTCTGTTTTCTCACCTTTACTGGGTTCGAGAGGCTGCCTGGTGACCCTCTTCTCCCATCTTCACAACCAGGGGGCCAAGCCTGGCCTGCGCTGCCATCTATATAACCCTGCTCTGTTGTTACGTATTTCTCTGATCAATCCAGGAAAGGGTCTCCACTTTCAAGGATTCACGGTATTAGATTGGACCCACCCAGATAACCCAGGATAGTCTCCCCATCTCGAGATCTTTAACCTTAACCACATGTGCAAAGTCCCTTGGCCATGTGAGGAAACGTATTCACAAACACCAGGGAGTAGGACCTGAACATCTTTGGGGACCATTCTTATCCCTACCACTGTGACATGACCAGCATAGTCTTTTATTTAATCCCATACGAATTTTACAAACTCCACTTACTGTTTGTATTACCCATCGGGAGTTAAGGGTAATCTTTTTACCTCATTCAGACAGACATTCACTTATGACACACATTTAGTTACTGAACATTCAATTCAATAAATGATGTGTTCCAAAATTCCCTTTATTTGCTGTCATTGCACTAAGCCAGTCTCATTCATTTATGCCTTTGATTAATTAATATCTGTCTCTAACTAAAATCTAGAGTCAAAATTTTGTTTCTCTCATTTACCGTTTTATCCTCAGTCACTAATACAATGTCTAGCACAGAAGAGTTCCTAGTGAATATTTCTTAAACTAAAAAAGAATGAATGGATAAGCAAATATTTACTGTGCACAACTCGCCAGGACTAAATGCCTGTCTACATAAAGGCAGGCAGGCGGGAAGACCATCAAGAGGAGACGAGCATCGAGCCCCAGTTATTACACATAACTTGTCTACAAAAAGTCAGCCTGATCTGTCATTCCTGCCCAGGGTCACCGCATCACCACTGGCCAAAAATGACCACCTGCAATACAGGAGGGCTCAATTAACGCCTGGAGCCGAGAAGCAAATGCAACGAATCTACAAAATTAGCAAATCCGTGGTGCTAGTTCTAACTCTGCCACTTACCAACCGTGTTACCCTGAGAGGTTACCCATTCTAGAAATGGCTGCAGCCTGTGGCCCCAGAACTGGAAATAGCTAAGAGATTCCTGACCTTTTCCTGTTTGGGAGGATTGATTCTGCCACGCTGTTCACGGTGATGCAGCCCTCTGGCCAGCTCTGACGTTGTCTTCTAGCAGAGCAAAGAAGGGAAGTCATTCCACTTTGAGGTCAGAGGGGCACAAACAGCCGTGGCATGAACCCAGCCCGAGAGGAAAGAAGGCAAAGAATGTGAGCTCAGTCAATACCACTTTGATGGCGAGTACAAGTGGGGCCCGTTCTTCAGGTCTTGTGTCACCTCACTTCGAATAATGGGCTGAAGCTTAATCCAGGATAATACAAGAGGTGCTAACTCACTGCCATTTCTTAAAATTGAGTAATATTCCATTGTGAACATATACCAGATTTTAACAATCCACTCATGCGTTGACGGGCACTTGGGTTGTTTCCATGACCCAGTGATAGATTTGGGAAATCAGCTCACTACAAATTGTGACTGTAAACATTGTACTGTAAATGTTTTGTAGTTTTCCCCCAATAAAATTTTTGGGGAAAAAAAAAAAAAAGAATGTGAGCCCAGCAGATGAGGAAAGAATCTGCGTGCCCCCAGGGTATAATCTTTCTCTGCATTGTGCATCTGTCTCTGCACATAATTTATGTGTGTACCTGTATCCTGTGGATAATAAAACTTTATTTTGTATGACATCACTCATACTACACTCCTAAATATTTAATAGAGTTAAATAATGCAGTTACTGGGAAGAGTAATAGGAGGCAACAGGGGGAAATTAAAAGGCAGTGACAAACAGTAAGAGTTATGTTTTGGGAAGAGTCGCAAAATGATTTCTCCTTTCTTTCATTGACTTCCCAGAAAGCAGTCCTGAAGCCAGGGCAAATCAAAGGTATTAACAATCCAAAGATAGAGAGTGTATTTCCTTAGGGTCGGTTCTGTGTCTGACAACACATATGACCTTGGATGGGACACAGGATGCCTCTGAGCCTCAATTTTCCCGTCTGGTAAATGGAACAATACCTCGGTAGCAGTTGTGAGAATGAACTTTGCTAAAATACGTAAAACGGCTTTGAAATGTGTATTACACTAGTAAAAGAAAATTAGGTGAGGAGGACTGAACGAGATATACACGTAAGACAGGACTGAAGTGACGGCTCTAGAGATTAGCAAGACCCGCATTAGGATCAATTTCCATGGCACCAGAGCAGAAATCCAGTTCCAAAAGACTTTAGAGTCATTCTGCGAAACAAGCCGTTGGGAGCTGGGCGGTGAGTGTGTGCCCTGGAGTCAGTGGGTGAGCCTCCCCTTTCCTCCGCAGGCTTTGTCGGCTGTTCCTGCCCGGTGGGCCTCCGCGACAGACAGTGCATCCCCTCACTATTCTTGCTGATGTCCCGCGCAACCTAACTGATTTTATACCTTCTCAACTCGTATCATGGAGCCTTAAACCGGCTTGCAGCTCTTACGGCAGTTGACCCTTGAAGGACGCGGGTTTGAACCGCGCAGGTCCACTGAAGGGAGGCGTTTCTTGTTCCTCTGCCACGCCTGAGACAGCAAGAACAACCCTGTTCCCTGCGCTCCGCCTGCTCAGCATGAAGACGAAGGGAATGAAGAACCTCTGTGATGACCCACTTCCACTTAGTGAGTGGTACATGTATTTTCTCTTCCTTATGATTTTCTTAATAACATTTTTCTCTAGCTTATGTTATTATAAGAATATAGCATATATGTATAATACACAAAGCGTATGTTAATCGACTGTTTATGTCATCAGTAAGGCTTCCAGTCAATAGTAAGCTATCAGTAGTCGAGTTTTGGGGAGTCAAAAGTTATGGGTGGATTTTTGACTGCATGAGTGGTCGACACCTCTAACCCCTGGATTGTTCAAGGGTCAAATGTTCATACTATTTCTTAAAATAAAAAGTACTCTTTAGATTTCTGGATCAAAACCTACCTCTTTGAAGTCACTCACAAAGGTGTCAGCTCCTCCAGGAAGCTTCCCATACCTCGTATAAAGACACTTTTCATCCGTAATTATAAAATCCTCTCTAAATGTGAGGTCTCGTCCAGCTCCAGCGCCATCCTTTGGGGAATTATTAGAATGTGAATACTTAAGTGCCACCTAAGGCCCACAGCACGCGATCAGACCCTAATCGTTTAGGATGGGGCGTGAAGAGTCAAGAAAGGAGGTGCCGATTCCTGCAGCCCTGAGAATGCTCTTTCTCAAACCCCGGTGTGCCGCAGAGTCGACCTGAAGCTCATGTTTTAAAACACAAATTACTAGGCACCCCGAGTTTCCAATTCTAAATGTCCAGGTTGGCTATCAGGAATCTGTGATTCTAACCAGCTCCCAGGTGGTGCAGGTGCCTTGTTCCTAGGCCCACACTGAGAACCTCGGCCTGGGGGAGCTTCCTCACGTTATGTGGCCCAACGCCTATGCGGCCATCAGCGCTCACGGGATGCTTCCGACCGGGTGCTCAAGTCTGGCCTGCCCCAGGGTAAAAAACCTTTTCCTATTTTCCTTCGATGTAACTGAGAATAGACTGGAGCAATTTAAGAGGCCAAGGCGAGATAAAGCAAAAGGAGGATCGCATCTAGCCTGATAACTTTCCCTTTAGTTTCCCTACTGCGTGACTCCCAGCGCAGCTCCTGGTCCGCCCGGTTAACCAAGGCCTTCTCTTCCCTGCAGGTTGGGGGCCGCTAGCAGTACGCCCACCGCCTCCATGCCTGGGGTGGGAGCCTCTTTTATGTTTGCACCAACTCTCTGTCCTTAACATTCATAGCACCCACAATACTGTGTTTTTTATTGAGATGTGTAACTGATATGCCATAAATTTCACAAAGGTTAAATGTCTTACATTTAGTAAGGTTTTACAACGACATACAACTCTGTATTCACTACCAAAAAGAGTAAATAGAATATTTCCCTCCTTTTTGAAAGTTTTGTCATACACTTTCCCAGTCAATCCTTCCCCTACAGCTAACTGCTATTTTATGTATTTATTTATTGACAGGATTTCACTCCATCGCCCAGGCTGGAGTACAGTGTCACGATCGCAGCCCACTGCAGCCTGGAGCACCTGGGCTCAAGCCACCCGCCCCCCTCAGCCTCCCGAGCAGCTGGAATTCCAGGCGGGCATCACCATAGGTTAGTTTTGCTTTTGGTTGTACAGCAATTTCTAAAATAGGATTGTTTTGTTCAATGTCATTTCTTTGTAATTTTAATGGGAAAAAATCAAATATCGGCTGGAGCCACTGTTTGTGTGGAGTCGGCATGGTCTCCCCATGTCTGCATGAGTTTTCTCCAGGTACTCCAGGTTCATCCCGCATCCCAAAGCTGTGACTGTCAGGTGGTTTGGCGTGCCTAAGTGGTGAGCGCAGGGGCACGTGTGTGAATGCACCCTGTGACGGGATGGCGTCTGGACAGGCTGGCTCCCCCCTCGCACCCTGAGCTGCTGGGAGGGCCTCAGGCCACCCAAGACCCTGACCTGGAATAACTGGGAAAACTATTATCTTGCTTCTTTTTATTAATGCTTCTTAAATCTATGTGTAGCTCACATTTACTCCAATGTTTGATATCAGAAGTGTGTTGGTCTTTACTTAAAAGTTTGGTGATGTTTCTGTGATGAGACATACACCTTTGGAACTTAACTCTTGTTTGTATCAATCAGCCTGTGGTAAAACTGGACTCACTAGACGTTGTTTTACTTAAAGTCACATTTACAAGAACTATGGATGCCACTAAGTGAGGACGTATTATATTTGATAGGAATGATATCATAGCATACGTATTCTTTGTGCTGGGCAGGCTTCCTTCAGTTAACAAAATATATTTAATATTAACGTATGTGATTGACTTGGTACGTTTTTAAAAAATTGCCATGAAGTATTTAGTCGTATGGCTATAACACAATTTGTTTGTCCATTCACAAGCTGAAGCACTTTTTTCCCCCAGTTTGGGGCGGTTATGAATAAATTTGCTATGAGCATTCTCAAACCAATCTTTTTTTGTCCATATGTTTGTGCTTTTATTGGGTAAATACCTGAGAGTAAAATTGCTGTGTCACCAGATAGATTTATATTTAACTTTATAAGAAAATTCTGCACAGTCCTTTAAAATGTTTGAACCATTTTATACTCCCACCAGTAATGTGTCCAGGTTCCAGTTGTTCCGTAGTCTTAGAAATATTTGTTATTACTATTTTCTCTTTAATTTTATCATTTTAGTGGGTGTAAAGTGAAATATCATCATGGCTATAATTTCCATTTTACTGTTTAATGGTGATGCTGAGTATCTTTCATGTGCTTAGAGAGTATTTGTATATTTTGTGTTGTCTATTGATTTCACCTATTATTTATTTTATTGTTAATTAATTATTGATTTATAAGGATTCTTTATATATTTTGGATAAAATTCCCTTTTCATATATTGTTGCAACTATTTTCCCCAGATAGTAGCTAATTTATTCATGTTCTTAATGATGAATGACATCATTACAAAAGTAAAATTTTTAGTTTTGATAAAATCCAATTTAACATTTTTTTTCCTTTTTGAAGATTTTTTGGATCCTTCAGTTGCCACAAAATTATAAATTTCTTATTCTAATATCCAGAAAGTTTATGATTCTGGATTTTATTTTTAAGCCTATGATCCATTTTAGACTAGTCCTATGTACAGAGGAAGAAAAGTGTCAAAACACAGTTTTTCTAAAAACATTTGTAAAAATGTTTTCTTTTTTCCCACTTCATGAACCTGGTATATTGATTGAAAATATACTAAATTGCCCCCACACACACATACACACATGCACACATACACACACACACACACACACACATACACACACACACATATAGCATGTCTGTTTATAATATATATAGATCTATTTCTGGGCTCACTATTCTAGCACGCTGATACGATTGTCTACCCATGTATTAATAATAAAACTGATTTGATGTGTATAAGTTTACAGTAAGTCTTGAGGTCAAGTAGTGTAAGCCTTCCAATTAGTTCATTGTTTTCAAGATTATTGCTGCTACCCTTTGCTATCCTTCTGCTATCCTTATTGATATCCTTAGCTTTTCCAAATAAATTTTAGAATTTATTTTAAAATAAAGGCCTTTTGGAATTTTGGTGGGGTTCAATAAAGTCTTTATTAGAGGGTGGACACTGAACAATTTTGAGTCTTACAATCCCTGAACATAGTTTACCTCATCATTTATTTAATTTTTCTCAACAAAATTTTGTAGTCATTTGATCTTACATGGCTTCCATTAGATTTATTCCTAAGTGTTTCACGTTTTTTGATGCCCCTTATATCTTTATCAAATAAAAGTAAAATGCTAAATCTCTCTTTTAGTGTGCAATTCCGAGCTAACAAAATATACAGTCCTTTAGCAACCACCATAATTAAGATGTGGAACAGATCTACCAAAAATTTCCCTTTTTTCTTTGTAGCCTGTGACTCCTCCAACTCCTATCGCCCCATAATCACTCACGGGTTCACCTGTATCAGAGTGTTATGTCAGTAGAATGACCCAGTTGATAGCCTTCTGGATCTGACTTCCTCCACATAGCATGATGTACTCGAGAGCCCTCAATACTTTTGCACATATCATTAGTTTGTTCCTTTTCATTGCTGATCAGTAATCCATTGTATTAGCGTGTCACAGTTTGTTTAGCCACTTACCAAACAAAGGGTGTTTGGGTTGTTTCCTAGTTTATGTTACTTTTAATAAAGCTCTATTCATGTAGAGGCCTTTTCAGGAGGGTAAACAACAGCAGTGACACTGCTGGGACACATGGTAAATATTCATTAACTGTGATGAGAAATTGCCTGCCTGATTTCAGAAATGGCTGTACCATTTTGCTATCACACCGGCAACGTATAAAATTCCAATTGCTCTACATCCTCACCAGGATTTGGCATTGCTAGTTATTTGGATATTTTTATTGTTGACTTTGGAGATTTCTTCATATAGTCCTTTTTCAGATATATCATTTGCAAATATTTTCTCACACTCTGTAGCTTGTTTTTGCATCCTCTTCACATAAGCTTTCATATAGCAAAAGTTTTTATTTTTAATGAAGTGCAATTTACCAGCTTTTCCTGTAATAGAGCATGCTTGGCTGCCAAGTCTAGGAACTCTGTTTCTGTTTGTTGTTGTTTGTTTGCATTGGCTTATGTGTTTTTTCTAAAAGTTTTACAGTTTTATGTTTACATTTAAGTCTATTTTGACTTAATTTTTTGTTATGAGATGAAGTTTAGTTCAAGATTTCTTTTTTTTTCAGTCTATGAATATCTAATTATTTTAACATAAATTTTTGGAATTGAATTGTTTTTGCTACTTTTAAAAAAATCAGTTGAGCGTAAGTGTGTGTCTTTTTCTGAGTCTCTCATTCTATTCCATTGACATAAGTTTCCATCCCTCCACCAATACATCTTTGCTAGGCTGAGTATTCCAATCCAAGATAGTGGTATGTTTATCTAATTATTTAGGTCTTCTATGATTTCTATTATCAACATTTTAAAATATTCAGTGTATATTAGGTCATTAAATATGAAATGTCCGATTTTCTTAAGGACTAAGTTTGACAGTTGATATCTGTGACATTTCACTTAGAAACTGGTTTATTTTTCTTTTTCTATTGTGAGGGTACATCCACAGTCTTTCAAATGCACGTTTTGGCTTGTGATTATCTTTCACATTTTTTAGAGCAATTTTTGTGAACCTATGGACAAGTCAAAAATTCATGTTATTTTTGAATATGAGTTCCATCATGCAACCAGTGCAGTGTAGACAGCTTGAAATGTCATTGAAGCATTTGGGAAGGATGTGGCTAATGAATGCATAGTATGTTGATAGTTTGAGAAGTTCATTCTGGTGATTTTAATCTTGAAAATGAGCCATGTGAATGACCTGATACCAAGGTGGATAATGATGAGCTGAAAGTTGTAATGGAGGTGAATCCATTTCAACCTATGCGTGAATTAGTAGCAAGGTTCGATTTTACTATTTCAACAATATAAGACTATTTGAAACAAATGGGCAAGGTAAAGAACCTGGATAGCTGGTACCACATGAATTAAACAAGCATGGGGAGAGAAATCATCTCAAAGCTTGCCTTTCTTTGCTGTCATGACATAAAGGAGAACCATTTCTGTACTGCATTGCTATGTGTGATGAAAAATGGATTCTTTTTGACAATTTCAAGCATTCAGCACAATGGTTGGACAAAAATGAAGTGCCAAAACACAGCCCAAGACCAAATATCCATCAATAAAAAGCTAATGGTGTCAATTGGTTGTCCAGCACTGGTATTAGCCACTACAGCTTCATGAAATCTGGTCAATCAATTATAGCGGGTGTCTACTGCAACCAGTTGGACGAAATGATGAGGATGCTTGTGATTAAGCAGCTGAGATTGGTCAATAGAGACAGGCTAATCCTCTTGCAAGACCACTTGTCACAAAACAAACAATGCTGTTCCAACTACAGAGTCTGGACTTGGAAACTCTGTCATCCTCTGTACTCCCCAGACCTTGCACCAACTGACTGCCATTTCTTCCAGGCTTTAGACCACTTCTTGCAAGGAAAAATATTCAATTCTCAACAAGATGTGGAAAACGCCTTTAGCGATTTCATCACCACTTACACTCCAGGCTTTTTCGCTGCTGGCATAAAAAAGCTACCATTAAGATGGCAAAACTGTGTTGGTAGCTTAGACACATACTTTGATTAATTGTACTGCTTTTTGTTTGAGATATAATAAACTAAACTTTTGATTCGAAATCAGACTTTTCATATTTAATAAATAGCATATATGTTTGTTCAGAGTATACCTAAATATTTTACTATCTTTGGGGCATTTGTAAATGGTGTTGTGCTTTTAATTTTGGCGATTGCATGGGCATTTTCAGTGTATATCAATGTGATTGATTTAGTGACATAATCTTGTATCTTGTGGTTTTGCTTAACTTACATATAAGTTCTAGAAAGATTTATTATATTATTATCTTTTTTTTTCCTTTAAATTTCTTAAGACTTTCTACATGGGCAATCACGTCATGCCGTCAGCAGATGGAGATGGTTTGATTTCCTTCTCTCAAATCTGCATGCTTTATATTTCCTTTTTCTTGCCTTATTACAGTGGCTTCCATAATACGTTAAATAGGAGAGGTAAGAATGGGCATTGTTGCTTGTTTTCTATTTTAGGGGAAAAACAGCCAGTAGACTACCCTTAAGGATTCTGTGAGCTGGAGTTGGTTTTTGTTGTTTGTTTGTTTTTTGCATATGCTATTTATCAAGTTGAGATAATTCCCTTCTGTTCTTATTTTATGAGGTTGTTTTGTGACATGGTGTTAGAGTTTGTCAAATTGTTTTTTATAAAAATTAATATATGAGTTTTCCTTTTTAGGTTTTGATATGGAGGATTATATTAATTGATTTTCAAATATTAATGCATCCTGATGTGTGAAAGAAATCCTAACTGGTCATGTTATATAATTCCTTTTATGCATAGCTTAATTAGGCTTGCTAATATATTAATGAGAATTTTTGTAACTAAATTCATGAGAGATATTGGTCTGTAGTCTCTTTTGTTGTTGTTGTTGGCACTATTTTTCTCTATTTGGGGCATCAGTGTAATACTGGTTACCTAAAATGAGTTGTAAATTGTTCCCTTCTCTGCTGTTTTCTAGTAGATACTATAAATCTGATATTAAAAGCTTTTTAATTGTTTGATGAAATTCTCCAGTGAAAAAATTTAGGCTTGGATTGGTCTATATTATTTTTAATTATGAAAAGTATGAATTGATTTTTTGATGGTTATAAAGTTATTTAGATTGTCTATTGAATTTTGGTTAAATGTTGGTAAATTTTAGAAATTAAGGAATCCACTCAAGGATTCATTTCTCTTAGATTTTTTAATTTATTTTTGTGAAGTTGTTCATAATATTACCTTATCGTTCTAATGACCTTATTTAATTCTTGATATTGATAATTTAGGCTTTCTCTCAGTTTATGTTTGTTTGTTATGCTAGAGACTTATCAGTTTTACTTTTTATTCAAAAAACAGATTTTTGTTATATTGATTTTCTTAATATTTTGTCTCTTTTCCACTTTATTTTTTCAGCTCTGATATTTCCTTCCTTCAGCTTGCTTTCAGTTTATTTTGCTCTTTCTGTTCAAGATTCTTGAGGTAAGAAATTCTGTTATTAATTTAAGACCTTTTCAATGTAAGCATTTAGTGCTATAAATTGCCCTCTCAATTCTGCTTAGCTGCACCCCACAAATAATCATATATTATCTTTTCAATTTCATTCATATTTATGTATCTTTAAATTTCTTTTGAGACATTGTTTTTGACTCATAGATTATTTGGAAGTGCATTATTTAATTTCAAGTGCTTAAATATGTGCATACCCAACAAAAGACTCTCAATATGCATTTAGGATTATTATGTTTTCCTGATGGATTGTTCTTTTTATCATTATGTAATGTCCCTCTTTGCCTCTCATAATTTTCTTTGCTTTAAAATCTACTTTGTCAGATATTAATATAGTCATATTGCATTTTCTTTATTAATGACTTATAGTATACCTTGTTCCATCTTTTTACTTCAACCTACTGATGTTGTTAAATTTGAATTAAAGTGAGTTTATTGAAGGAAGCACATTTATTTTCTCTGTGTTCAGATTGGTAAAGCCTATTAGTCTGTCATGTAGTTCTCTGATTCTTTTTTTTAAACCACACCCAGGCATAGATAGTTCACCGATTCTCTCCTCTGTCATCTCCATGTTAATCTTGAGTCCATTCAGTGAGTTTTGTGTTTCAATTATTATATTTTCCAGCTCTGTAATTTCTATGTGATTTTTTTTTTTACAAATTCTACTTCTTTGCTGAAATGTTTTATTGTTCCATTTGTTTCAAATGAACTTGAAATTGACTGTTTAGCAGCTGCTTTGAAATCCTTGTCAGGTAATTCCAATTTTTGATTCATCTTGGTGTTAGCATCTGTTGATTGTCCTTTCTCATTTGCACTATGATTTTCTTGGTTCCTATTTTGACAGGCGGATTTTGATTTTATTCCTGGTCTCTTCTGTTTCTGCTTGAGTGCAGCGGGATTCCCACAGGCCAGTGTGTGTGTGTGTGTGTGTGTGTGTGTGTGTGTGTGTGTGTGAGAGTTAGGAATCCCCTACAAAAGTGTGCTGCAGGTGCCCATGTGGGGACCTTCCCTTCCCCCAAAGGGAGGTTGGAAGAGATACTCTTGGGGTCCAGGGGACGAAGAGCCTTCCCAGACTGGTCTTTTCGCTGTAGCCAAGACCCTCACTCACTGAATTCAGTGTCTCTGGCTGCTGGATGAAATTTATGACCTATGGAGACAAAAAGCCTACCTAAAACAGGTCACCTGATACACTTGTGTCTTTCCTTTAGATTCTTCCTACCTGACTCACTATCTCTTCGCAGAAAAGAGTCATTTTAGCCCAATTTAAAAGGAGAGTGGCTCTCCAGGCCGCTGATGTCTGTGATTATGTGATCATGTGTAGGTGGGCCTCCTTCTATTGGTTGGAGAAACAGCACACAACCTGTCTTTGTTCTGTTCTGAGGGTCCCACATCAGCTTACTCCCTACCATGTTTTAGAGTTCTCTTTTGTTTGTCTCTGTAGCCATTTCTAGGGTTGACAGTTGTGCTTAGGGAAGTGGAGCAGGGAAAAAGGGTACATGTCATTTTGTCCAAACCATGTTTCCCCACATATTTTTAGATGTTATATTTTCATGTTCATTCACCTCTATGAATTTATTTTCTTGAGACTTCCTGCTTGAACAATAAACTATTTTAAAGTGTGTCGTTTAATTTCCATGTGTTGAGATTTCCCTGTTGCCTTTTTGCTGTTGACTTTTAGTTTGATTTTATTATTGTCATGGAATACACTGTGTAATTTTAATTCTTTTAAATGGGTCAAAGTTTGCTTTATGGCTCAGGATATGGTATATCTTGGTGAATATATAATATTTATTATTTTGAATGTTAAATCATCTCTGTTTTCTTTCAGTCATTATACATATATGCTTTTATGTATTATTAGATATACTTTTCTAATATTTTGTTTAAAAATTTCATTTTTCATCATCTACTTTTGATATCAAAGTAATGCTGGCTGCCTCTGTCTTGTGGAAGATTTTTTTGTATGTTAGTATTTTTTCTTCCTTAAATGTTTGATAGAATTACCCAGTAAAGTCATCTGAGCCCCAGAAATTTCCTGTTTAAAAGATGTAAACTACAAATCTAATTTATTGAATAAATACAATATTATTGAAAATATGTATTTTTTAGTGAGACTTGATGGTTTGTTTCTTAAAGTAATTTGTTCACTTCATTGAGGTTTTTAAAATATGAACATAATGTTGTCTATAATAATCTCTGAACCTTCTTTTGATGTTTGGACTTTTGTACTGATGATACTCCTTACTTTATTTTTAATATTCATATTCTATGTCTTCTCTTTTGTTTGTTGTTAAGTCAGGAAAGAGTTATCAAATTTATTGATCTTCTCAAAGTACTAGCTTTTGCTTTCATTTATGTTATATATTATTTTATTTTTTTTCCAATTTCATTGATTTATGCTCTTATTCTTATTTTGTATTTCCTTCTGCCAGCTTTGAGTTTCATTTGCTCTTCCTTTTTTGGTTTCATCAAATCGAATCTTAGATAATTTAAAACTATATTTTCAAATATAAGCTGTCAATGCTATAAATTCCCTGACTCGAACTCTTCTAGAGACATCCTATAAATTTTAACATGCTGTGTTCTCATTTTCTTTCAGTTCAGTAAGTTTTTAATGTCTCTTGATACTTTCTCTTTGGCTCATATATGTGTTAGAGTATGCTAATTTTCAATGTTTCTGGATTTTAATCCTTTCTAAATTAGAAATGTTTATTGGCTTAGAATATGGCATGTGTTGTTGAGTACATCATTTTTGCTTATAATTGAAACAATTTCTACTAGTTTTAGTATAGCCTTGTATTAGCTTACTAGTTTGTCATAACAAAATGCCTGCAAGTTTGGGGCTTAAACAACAACAGTCCAGAGGCTGGAAATCTAAGATCAAGGTGTCATCAGATTTAGTTTCCCCTGAGGCCTCTCTTCCGACTGGCAAATGGGTGCTGTCTCCCTGGGTCTACATGTCTCTGGGCCTGCACACCCCTCGTGTCCCCTCTATTTCTTATAGGGACATCAGTCCTATTGGAGTAGGACCCATCTTCATGACTTCATTTAACCTTCCTTACCTTCTTAAAGGCCCTATTTCCAAACACAGTCACACTAAGTGCTAGGGCTTCAGCATATGCAATGGGGATGGAGATGCTGGACACAGTTCATAATAGTTTTCTGTAAATATCAATTAGGAAAAATAGATTGGTAATTTTTCAAGCTTCTCACATTCTCTCTGAATTTGCCTTTAAGTGTTATCTTAATTACTGAGAGAGGAGTCTTTAAGCTTCCAGCTTTTTTTTTTTCCTTTGAAACAGGATCTTGTTTTGTTGCCCAGGATAGAGTGCAGTGATGTCATCACAGCTCACTGCAACCTCAAACTCCTGGGCTCAAGCGATCCTCCTGCTTCAGCTTTCCCAGTGGCTGGGACTACAGGTGTGCACCACGCACACCTGGTTAACTTTTTGTTTTTTTGTAGAGACAGGGTCTTGCTATGTTGCTTGTCTTGGTTTCTAATGAATGCCTAGACTCAAACTATCCTCCTGCCTCTGCCTCTTCCAGTGCTAAGATTACAGATGTGAGCCACCACACCTGGCAAGCCTCCAACTTTAATAGTGGACTTGCCTATATGTTCTTGTATTTCTGTTAAATTTTGTTTCATGGATTTTGTTTGTATAAATATTTTTTAAATGTCTTCTTTTGAATTGATTCTTTCATCAAAATTAAATGTTGCCCTTCGTTTCTAATACTATTCTCTAATGTCAAGCTGAAGTGGTCGATATTACAGCCATGCCTCTGTAGCTGTCTTTAGTGCTTTCGTAGTATATCTTTTCCCACCTTTTTATAATATTTTCAACCTGTCTGTATCTTTATAATTGAAATGTGTTTTGGGCACAAAGCATATAGTTAGATCTTCCTTTATTAAATCCAACATAATAATATCCATCTTTTAACTGGAGTGTATAGTCAATTTACATTTAATGTATATATTGATATTATTGCATTTATTTCTCTAAAATGGTATTCTTTTATATTCATTCTATAATATTTGATTTATATTTATTATTATTGTATTAAATTTATATTATATATTTTATTATATATGATTATAACACTGTAATATTTCTACATTATATTATCATTATGTTTATAATATTTGATTTTTGTTCCTTATTCTTCTTTCTCTTCCTTCTGTTAGGTGAATTGACTATACAGACAATTCAACTTATGATGATTTGACTTACAATTTTTTGTCTTTATGATGGTGCAAAAATGGTATGCATTCCGTAGAAACTGTGCTTCAAATTTTGAATTGCAATACCTTCCCAGGCTAGCAACATGTGGTATGGTATTCTCTCTCCCTAGGGGCAGCAAGCGGGGGGAGCTGCAGAGCCCAGTCAGCCGCACTATTGGGACGGCAAACAACTGACACTTTACAGGGTACCGTGTTGCCAGATGCTTTTGCCCAGCCACAGGTTGGTGTAAGTGTTTTGAGTACATTTAACATAGTCTAGGCTATGATGTTCTGCAGGTTAGGTGTATTGAATACATTTTTTATCTTTGCTATTTTCAACTTACAATGGGTTTATCCTTATAGGACTTAACCCTATCATAAATCAAAGAGCATCTGCACATCTTATTTTTTAGGGGTTCTTATCAGGTACATCTCTAATACTGTAGTCACTAGCCACATGGGGCTATATACAATTAAATCAATTAAAATTAAATAAAATTAAAATTTTTATTTCGCAGTTATAGTGGATGGAGTTTACATAAAACACTGTTCACATGAACTTTTCCATCATAGAGATAGAGCAAAACTCTATTCACATAAAACTTTTCCATCATAATGAAAAGTCTATTGAACAGAACTCTAGAGATTAAGATATGCCTTTTAACTTATTCTATTGTTCTTTCAAAAATAATGAAATATTCCCTGAACAAAGTAAAAATCTTAAAACAGTATAACTCCACTTACCCCCTCACCCTCTGTGTTCTTGTTGCCTTACATGTTACTAACATATACCATCAACTATATAACATGTTCTAAATATTATTGATTTAAAAAGTGAATAATCTTTTACCAAACTGTGTTATACATTTATGACTATATGTATGATTCTATAAATTAATTTATTAATAAATTATTTAAATGCTTTTTATATTTATGCATACACATTATACTTGTAACAGTCTTGTTCATTTTTTTCAAAGTATGAGTTTTTCATCTGATAACATTTTCCTTCAGTCTAAAGTACTTCTAGCATTTTTTGATAGTGTGTATTTTACTAAAGTCAAATTCTTTCAATCTTTATCCACCTTCGGAGATCTTTGTTTCACATTCAGTTTTGAAATATGTTTGTCTAGAAATAAAATTATAGATTAACTCTATTTTGTTGTTGTTACAGTCTTTTGAAAACTCAATCCATTTTATTGGATTCCATTAATTTGGTGAGTTAGTGATTATTATTTGTAATATTTTTCTCTTGAATTTAAAGTCCCCTTTTTCTATTGTTGATGTTAAACATTTGCTGTTGCTCCTTGGTTTTCAGCAACTTCACTATTAGTATGATTTTTATTTGACCTACATTAGCTTCTCTGAGATTCTTGGAAGATTGATCAGCAGATTGATATATTTCAATAGTTTTAGACATTTGCCAATCTGTATTTAGTGAAATATTTATTCTATCCTATTTTCTTTTTATTATTCTTCTATGACTCTAATTGCACAGGCAGTATACTATTTGATATTTTGTCACAGTTATCAGATATGATGTTCTGTTTTGTTTTTTCACATCTTTTCTTAACATTTTAGTTTGAATATTTTCACTTGTCCTGTTACTTCACTATCTTTTTCTCTGATTCCAGTCTATTATTCATTCCATACATATTTTTTGCATTTCTACTTGATTATATTTTATTGCATTCATATGTCCTCTAATATTTGCCACCTTCCACACATGCCTTTTTATTTTTTATTATATATTGGACATTCCTATAAAATAAAAGTATGGAATGAAATACAGATTTTTTATTCCAAGAAAGAAATATTCCCTTTCGTACACCACACTTCTGAAGTATAAATAGATGCAATCCAATTTGTAGTTCTGCTAGGTCTGGACATTGTTGCAATTTTAATTTAATTCATTTTATAGTGGCTTTGGGTGTTTTGAAGGTGTGGTCAGGATATTCTCTTCAACAACACCAATAGGTAACTGAACACTGTCCATATTTTTGAGATCTTCCTCTGTCTCCAACTTTTTGATCCACTGATTTTTTGAACCATGAGGGAAATATCTCTTCCCACTTCCCAGCTCGTCTTTCTGCTTTTGAATCACTTGGCAGTTCTCTTTGCTTTGGAGTTCTGCCCACAAGCTTCTGAACCTTGAGAGAACTCTCAGCCTTGATGCCTTTGCCCTGGTCTGTTGAGAGCGACCTCATTACCCTTTGGAAAGGCCCTAAACCTCTTGGAGAGGTTTCTCTTCCTTCAACTCTGCTCCTTTTTTAGACTTCGGTAGCTAAAAGCCTAGATTTTCACAATGACTTTCTCAGCAACTCTCCTACCTTCCCCCTCACCTTTTTTTTGGTCCCTTTTCTATTTTTCTTTTCTTTTTTCTTTTTTTTTAGTATGCCATGCTTCCTGCCAGTGTTGCGTGAATTATAATGTAAAAGAGGCTGTGAGTGAATAGACATGCTCAGTGCCTGGGGAGCCTTAGGGTTTTAACCTGTCGTGAGAGTATTCACATGGTGCTTTTGGATACAAATTTTACTGATTTTCTTTTAATTTATTTATGGGAATTTCCTCATTATCATATGTTTCTGCATAAATGAGAGCAGTGATAAGTCTTCTATAAGTAAAGATCTTCCTCTGGAGTTTTGTTTTTGAGATTTCTTTGTGTTTTTAGCTATCTAATGGAATCGAATAAAATCTCTTCTTGTAACTTATCTATCTGAGTTTAGTTGTTAGGATGAGCATGTTGGTCTTTGCAAATTTTATATCCAAAGAAAATTTGTGGCCATTACACTAAATGGAATTATTTATTTAGTTCTAATTCTAGTCATAGAAAAAACTCCCCTCCAGGAAGTACTCAGAACAGTGTTATACACAGATGAGAACAATAGACACTCACCAGCATAACATCATCCAAAAGCTAAAGATCAAAGGCCAGATGCCAAAATGGCTCAAGAGAGAAAACAAAGCAACAAAGTTCAACTCAACAGGATAAACAGAAATCTGCCCCAATTACCAACCAATTCTTTCCATAAATGTGAATGGCTTGAACTGCCTGCTAAAGAGATATAGGCTGGCCGAATGGATCAATATACACAAGCAAACTATCTACTGTCTTCAGGAAACACATCTACCCTGCAAGGATGCATTCAGACTAAAGGTAAAGGGGTGGAAAACAATATTCCATGCAGATGGGAGCCAAAAGAAAGCTGGTGTAGCAGTTCTGATTTCAGATAACTTAGTCTTCAAATCAACAAAGGCATTGAAAGACAAAGATAGTCACTATACAATGGTGAAAGGTAAAATTCAACAAGAAGACATAATAATTCTAAATATTTATGTACCTAACTCAGGTGCACCCAGATTCATAAAGCAAATCCTATTTTATCTAAACAAAATAATAAACAGCAGCACCATAATAGCTGGAGACTTCAACACCCCTCAGACAGAATAGGACAGATCCTCCAAAGAGAAAATAAACAAAGAACATGGATTTAAACAGAACTCTAGAACAAATGGGCCTGAGTGACATTTATAGAACATTCTACCCCAAAACTACTTAATATATGATTTTCTCATCAGCTCATGAGACATTCTCTAAGACTGACCATATGCTAGGCCACAAAACATGTCTCAGCAAATTTTAAAAATAGAAATTGTAGCATGCATCTTCTCAGACTATGGTGGAATAAAATTTCTAATTTCTAATCAACTCCAACAGAAACTCTCATCACTACACAAAGTCATGGAAACTAGACAACCTTCTGCGGAATGATTATTGGGTTAAGGAGGAAGTTAAGATGGAAATCACAACATTCTTTGAACTAAATGATATAGGAGACACACATTATAAAAATCAGTGATACACAGCTAAAGCAGTCCTGAGAGGAAAATTTATATCCATAAATGCCTACATCCAAAACACAGAAAGATCAGAAATCAACAATCTAATGAATTGTTTCAAATAATTGGAAAAAGATGAACAAACCAACCCCAAATCCAGCAAAGGAAAAGAAACAGCAAACATTGGAGGAGAACTAAATGAAATCAATAAAAAAAAAACTATATGGAAGATTAATAAAACAAAAAGTTGGTTCTTTGAAAAAATAAAATTGACATGCCTCTTGGTATATTAACAAGAAGCAGAAAAGAAAGTATTCTAATAAGCTCCATCAGGAATTAACAAGGTGAAATTACAACTGATACCATGGAAATATAAGATATCATCTATTAATACTATAAAAAACCTCTATGCACATAAGTGTGAAAACATGGAGGAAATGGACAAACTCTTAGAAACACACAGCCTGTGTAGGCTCAATCAGGAAGAACTAAAATTCCTAAGCAGACCAATATCAAGTACCAAAATTGACACAGAAATAAAAAACTTCCTAAGAAGAAAAATCCCAGACCAGATGGTTTTACATCTAAATTTTAACATACCTACAAAAGAGAACTGGTATCTATCCTGTAGAAATTATTCCACAACATCAAGAAGGAAAGAATCCTCCCCAACACGTTTTATGAAGCCAGCATCACCCTGATACCAAAACCTGGAAAGGACACAACAAGAAAAGAAAACTACAAACCAATATCTCTTCTGAACATAGATGTAATATTTCTCAAGAAAATCCTAGCTAACCGAAATCAGGTGCTTATCAGAAAAAATAATCTGTCATGACCCAGTGGGCTTTATCCCAGAGATGCAGGAATGGTTCAACATGTACAAATCTATAAATGTAATTCAACATAAAAAGAAGCAAAATAAAAACTATATGATCCTCTCAATAGATGCAGGAAAAGCATTTGACAAAATCCGGCATGGTTTTATGATAAGAATGCTTAACAAAATAGGCATAGATGGGACTTAGTTCAAAATGATAAAAGCCATATATAACAAACCCATAACCATCATACTGAATGGGGTAAAATTTGAAAGCATTCCTGCATAGAACTGGAACCAGAAAGGTTTGCCTTCTATTACCACTTCTATTGAACTTAGTGCTAGAAATCCTCGCCAGGCAATCAGACAAGAGAAGGAAACCAAGGGCATCCAAATGGGGGCAGAAAAGGTCAAATTTTCACTCTTTGCTGATGATATGATCTTATATCTAGAAAACCCCAAAGATTCTGTCACGAGACTATTGGAATTGATAAAAAAAATATAGCAAAACATCAGGTTACAAAATCAATGTACAGAAATAAGTAGCATTCCTATACACCAGCAACAGTCAAACTGAGAACCAAATCAAAGACTCAATACCCTTCACAATAGCAACAAAGAAAATCAAATATCTAGGAATGTATTTCACTAAGGAAGTGAAAGACCTCTACAGGGAGAACTACAAAACACTGAGGAAGGAAATTGCAGAGGACTTAAACAGGTGGAAAACCATTGCATGCTCATAGGTTGGCAGAAACAACATTATTTAAATGTCTTCACTACTCAATGTTATCTACAGATTCAATGCAATCCCTATTAAAATATCAGCATCATTTTCATACATCAAAAAAATAATAATAATTCTACACTCCATATAGAACCAGAGAAGACCCCATATAGCCAAAGCAATCTTAAGGAAAAAGAACAAATATGGAGACATCATTTTACCAGACTTCAAGCTATACTATAAGGCTATACTAACTAAAACTTGCACAAGAACAGAGACATAGACCAATGGAACAGAACTGAGAAACCAGATATAAAACCATCCTCATATAGTCATCTAGTCTTTGACAAAGCAGACCAAAACCTATTGGGGAAAAGAATCCGTATTCAATAAATGGTGCTGGAAAAATTGGATAGCCATATGTAGGAGACTGAAGCAGGATCTGTACCTCTCACCTCCCACAAAAATCAACTCACAGATGATAACAGACTTAAACCTAAGGCATGAAACTATAAGAATTCTAGAAGAAAATGTTGGAAAAACTCTTATAGACATTGGCCTAGGGAAAGAATTTATGAAGAAGACCCCAAAGGCAATCACAGCAACAACAAAAAGAAATAAAT
>CAUYRT010069258.1:0-14284 GCA_963574885.1 Lepilemur ruficaudatus | reverse complement strand
TTTTTTTTTTTTTTGGAGAGTCTCACTCTCTTGCCCAGGCTAGAGTGCTATGGCATCAGCCTAGCTCACAGCAACCTCAAACTCCTGGGCTCAAGTGATCCTCCTGCCTCAGCCTCCCACGTAGCTGGGACTACAGGCACTCGCCACCATGCCCAGCTGATTTTTTCTATTTTTAGTAGAGATGGGGTCTTGCTCTTGCTCAGGCTCATCTTGAACTCCTGAGCTTAAGCAATCCTCCCACCTCAGCCTCCCAGAGTGCTAGGATTACAGGCGTGAACCACCGTGCCCAGCCCAGGATTCTCTCTAAATACCACTGGGCTCCTTCCCCTTAAACAGAAGCACCACATTCTGGTTGATGGTAGTCTTTCTGAGTAATCCCAATGAGCTAAGAAGGAAGAAAATATTAGGGAGTATTGAAGAAAAATACTCTCTACCTATCATAGCCTAGCAAAACAACCTAGCATAGTGGATAAAAATGTAGTTTTGATCTCTTATTTCATAAATTGCCAACTTTTCGACTTTGGTCAAGTTACTTAGTCTCCTTCTACTAAAGTTGTTCATCCTCAAAATAGGGTTAATAAGCATATACCTCAAATGCCTGCTGTGAGAATTAAAAGAAGAAAAGTCAAGTCAAGTGACTGATCATGTAATAACTCAATTTTGGATAGATTAGAATTATTATCTGATGCTAGATTAAACACCCTTCTGTCTACCTATAGTAAATTTTCTTCTTTACCTGTTCTCAGGCTTACATCCTTTCTTAGAGTAAAAACATATAGAATTGGCTCTGGAGCCAGACTGTCTAAATTTACACACCAGTTTATAATATTATTTGGGGGAAGATACCCTCATTGGAGCTCACTTTTCTTTGTCCTTACTTTGCAAGGCTGTTATGAGGATTAAATGAGTTATATGTGATGTACTCAGAAAATTACATGCATATACTATGCATGGATTAGAATGCATGATGTATACTATATAAATATTTCATTTATCAGTATGATTGATGAGAACCTGGGCATTCTATGGATCTCATTTTACCACTTTGCATTAAAGATCAGAGCGCCCGAGACAGGCAACTCTAATCTTGAATTTTGTGCTCAGTGTCGCCTGGACCTCAGGGAAACGTGCGTGTCTCTTAGGCCAGCCCTGACTCAATGTCTCTCTGTGCCTATTATGCCCTCTCAGATTTCAATGACAGTAGGAGTGGAGCAAAGTAGGAGATTCCATTTAAGTTGCCACTATGACATCTTTTGAATCATGCTTTCTTCCAGTAATCTGCATTAAAGGATTAGGAAATTACAAAGCTATTGAATAGTCTATCCCCAAAATTACTTCATTAATTGCTTAATTAAATAAATAGCTTCTGTTGGAACCTAATGGGAGTAGAAGGACAGGTATTTGACAGGATTCATGGTTCAGGCATTTCTAAATTCCTAAGGATAATAATAAACCACCACTAAAACTTAATCTTTTAACATGAAATCTCTGATCTTAAGCATATTTTTAATATTTATAAAATTATAATATGCCATCGAGAAATATAGTACAAAATAAATATAAAATTTAAGACCATTAATAAAATAAATTTTAAGTCCTCTCCACCTACAAAAAGAAATATTATAAGTATCCAATGTAATAAGATTTTGTTAGTTTGCTTCCTTAAAGAAAAGAATATAATATTCTCATCATGAAATATTCTCCTCTCCCTTTTTTATAAAAATGAAGTCTACAATACTCAGTGTTAATATATTCCTAAGTAATATAGTCCTGTCAGAATATAAACAGTAGACCATTATTCACCAATTCATAACATTGAAATATTACAAATCTGGGGCATTCTGGATTTCAGCTCTTGGTATAAATACCATGTACTCTGGTAACAAGATTCCCCCCAATGCAGCCGTCTTTCACTTTACATATTTTATACTTGAATCAGTATAATTCATTCAATAGTAAAAAACATATTAAATACTTGCTATCCTGACAAGTCCTATGTTTGACTTTCTCTGCCGAGTTTTACCCTCAAACCCATGGACTTTTTAATAGTTAGCAATGTGTAAACCAAAGATCAGTTAATCAAAGCTGAATTGCCAAAATAGATCTAACAGTGCTCCATCATGTTTCTTGTCTAAAGTAGACTACCTCTGACATGGAAAATCTCCTTGCACGGGTACCAAATAGGCCAGAAAAGTTGAAAGGGCACAACCAACATCTTCCTTATCTTTTTCATTTACCTGTGTAAACTTCTTTTACTACCTAGTTTCAAATATCCAACTAACTTATAAAAAGGTTTTCTTCCAAAAGACCATTGAAAAAGTATTTTGCTCCTAGAAATGTGAACAAAGAGAGACTTTCTGGAGGGAAAATAGGTTGTAAGTAACAAACTAAGAATTTTATCTTTTCTTGACACAGTAACTCAAATTGTAGGAAGTTTAACTAAATAAACATTCAGACAAGTGTGCAAAGACATATATGGTTATCATAGCAGTTTTGTTGTTTTTGCTGTTATTGTTTATTGACGAAGTAAAAATAATCTAAATCTCTATTAATAGGAAATTGGTTAATTGGAAATTGGTTACTTACATTATAATGCCTTTATACAACAAAATATTATATAGCAGTAAAAGAGAATTTAGAAGATTTATGTGTATTAAAATGGCTCAATACAGATTCATTGAAAAGAGATTACAGTGAACATAATGATTTCATTTTTATACTTGTGCACACACACACACACACACACAAATTCCAACAGAGAAAAAAGAGCAAGAAAAGAAATGGGCCTCTTTGGGGATGTACTTCTCTTCTACATTTTTGTCTGGCATTAAATATGGATTATGTAAAATTAACTAGTCAATATTTAAAGTTCTTTGTAATATCTGAAAGGTAAAAGAATGTATGTCAAGCAAGTTAATTTATAAAACGACAGGGAAACAGAATATTGGATAGTCTTTGGTGAAGAAGACAGAGCCAAAGGAGAGACACATAGTGGTGTTAAAAGAAGCTTTGACAATAATTTGCCCAAATCCCAATTTTTGCTGATAGCTGGACTTACTATTTAAACTTTTGGATGTCTTACAATATTTGACATACCCCCTGATGAGCCAAAATTAAGAGACTAGATGCCTCACATCAAAAGAGTCACCTGTTTATCGCCCACCAGTGTTAAAATTCTGTACATTGGTATCTTGCTTCTGTATATAGAATAGATCATCCAAACACTGGCATTTTCTCTGATACCCAGAGTTAGCACACGCCATTTCTGCAGGCAGTTTCAACAATAAAACATCAAACTATGTAATCACTGTGTAAAAAAGCCAAAAGATACAATTAAGAACAGAATCTTCCAGGTGTTCTGTGTGCTTCTTGTATCTGAATATCGAGATTTCTGGCTAGGCCTGGCAAGTCAACTTGAGTGGTAATATATTTTGGGAAATCAGCTCACTATAAACTGTGACTGTAAACATTGTACTGTAAATGCTTTGTAGTTTTCCCCCAATAAAAAAAAAATTAAAATTATAAGAGTTTACAAATTAAAAAAAAAAAAAAAGAACAGAATCTCACACACAAAAACAAAGGGAAAAAAACCTCTCTCACCCAACCAATCAGCCTCTCCTCACAATTCCTTTACATTGCCTTCCCTCTTGTTATCCTACAGTCAAAAGTTCTATATCCGAAACTCAAAGCAACCTAAAACTTTCCTCCAAAGATCAAGAGGAAAAGAAAAAAAACCTTAAACTATGCACATACAACTCAATGTTAGCTTTTCATTTCCCATGACTTCCACATTTTATGCTTTGTCCTTTTAAACAAGTGCCTTTCATTTGTGCTAAATGGCTATAATTGAGTTCTCTTTATTAATCACTTGAGGGGTGTGTGTGTGTGTGTGTGTGTGTGTGTGTGTGTGTTTCAATTTATTACATAGGGTAGCACTGCATTCTTGAGAAAAAATATTCTAGTGGCTGTAAGGCCTAAAACAGCCACTGGCTCGAGAGTAAATGGTATTTAACACTTTTTGCCTATATGTCGAACAGACTTTGACTAGTATTAATAGAATTTATAAATACCTACTTCTGAACTCATTTTTAAATCTACTTTCCCATTCTAAACTGCACAGGTATGCAAAGGGTTTCTTATCTGGAAAAATGGAGTACATTACTGGGTAACTATTGAGCTGCCTATGACATAGCCAAAAAATACAAATAGTTCCACTTACAGAGACCTCTCTTGAGGATTTTAAAGACCACAATTTGCTGCCTTCTAATTCTGGATTTCTGGCAGAAAAATAAGACATCTTTGGAATGAGGGAAGTTTATAACCTATCCATAAGGCGATTGCCAGAAAATAAAACCTATTTAATTTCATTTAACATCCAAAGTGGCATTGCTTTATGAGAAATATAGTCCTATTGAAATTATATGGCAATGTTTTGCCGAGTTTGAATCCTGCAGGAAGAGCTCATTCCACTGTACATCCATCTACTTGAATATTTTCCACTGACAGTCAAACAAAGATTGTATTATTTGGCCAACAGCCAAATGTAAACTTTTGAAGCACTGTAAGTGTCATGTTCAGAACACTCCATGATTGCAGTGTTTATGAAACCAAGCTTTGCAAGTCTGATGTGGGCTCAGGAAATCCATTGCTGAACCTTAATGATCTACAGTAACTTCTGCTCTAGCCTGGAGATTTGAGCTACATGACTCTGGACAAAGAGCTGTTTGCTATATCAGGTGATCATCATTAGCAGTGCATTCCAATAATTAAAGGAAATTGTGAATTTTTTCCCTTAGAAGTATATTCTTGAGCCACAAAAATGTATTTATCATCCATATACACATCCATACCCATATACCCACATCCATGACTAATGGAGCTTTACATGTGATGATGTCCAAAAATGTCAATATAATATATATAGTAAGTATACTACATATTATATATCTAATATGTTATATTATAAGCTATATACATGTATCTATGATGATACATCATGTTTTTAAAGTGTACATTATGTATTCACATACATATATAATCATGTATATGCATAGATAATTCTGGAAGGATAAACTAAAAATCATTATATAGAAAATACTTGGGGATAAGTGACTGAGGATTTGGGGACTTATAAGGGAAATCTTTAGTTTCCACCATATGCTGTTCCAAACTGTGCATTTTCTTTTTTGAGCCATATTTACAATTTTATAATTTTAAAAGCTAATTTATAAATATTTATGTATAAGATTAAACAAAATATGTTCATAATCATAATTTCAGATGATACACATTTAAGATATGTATACAATTTCAAATATTTGAGATATACAATTAATTTTCTACAAGAAGTCCAAAAAACAAATTCAAAAGAAAAATGTTTATGATATTTCCAGATCTAATACTGCAGAACAAAAACTTCAGAATCTGATTCTCTTATATTGTAATAATATGTATACCCTTAATAAAAATTTATTTTTATTATTTTTATGTAAAACTGTTATTTAACTATTATGGAATATTAAACCCAGAGCACACAAGGTCTCATGCAAATAAATATTTACACTTACTGATAAGAATATTCTCGTACTTTCAGCTAATTTAGCCATATTTTCTAACAGTGAAGTCATTACTTTGATCAACACTGGAAACTTCATGTCCTTGCTTACAGAACCAAAAGTATCTCCAAGATAAATTAATTTTAAGTACTCTGGAAGCTGTTACCATAAGAAATTGGCACAAGAAAGGTGTAAATATGATCAGAGTTGGGCTACAGCTAGAAATTTCAAGGTATCTCATATACTTTCATAAAATATTGTGAAGGCTAGAGTGCAGGCAGAAGTCAAATAGGTGGGTCTCAGTTTCATGGAACATGCCGTTTGCTTTAAGAGATAAGTAAGGAACATAAAAATGATTTCCCTTCAGATATCTATGAGGAGAGTACCCAAAGCACAGTAGCAAAAACATGAAGGAGAGAAACACTGTTTGAAGACAAGAAAACAGGCTGTATTAGGATGCTTTGCAGTAGGATTATATTACACAAAAATTCAAGTTGGAAGCAAGCTATTTGGTAGAGTCTAGAATCTCTGTGCCATTCCAGTGGTCACCTCTGTGATTAGGATATTATTTTCAACTAAAAAGATCCCAGATCCATGCACTTTTTTTCCCCAGAAAATTCTCCTATGCTCCTTTTCTCCCTTTCACAGTTTCCCCTATTATTAACATTTTGCATTACTGTGGCACATCTGTTACCATTGATCGCCAGTATTGATGCTAAAGTCCATAGTTTGCATTAGGGTTCACTCTTTGTGTTTCACATTATGTTTTTGGACTAATGATATCACATATCCACCATTGCAATGTCATTTAGAATAGTTTCTCTGCCCTAAAAATCATCTCTGCTCCCCCTATCCACTTCTCTCTCCCTCCTCCGAACCTCTGGCAATCACTGATCTTCTTACTATCTCTATCGTTACACCTTTTCCAGAAAGTCACAGAGTTGGATTCATACAGTATGTAGCCTTTTCAGACCAGTTTCTTTCACTATCCAAATATGCATTTACAGTTGCTCTACGTCTTTTCATGGCTTGATAGCTCATTTCTTCTTATCACTGAATGATATTCCATTGTATGGTTTGTACCACAGCTCATTTTGTTTATCCATTAAGTTTTTGCAGAACATCTCAGTTACTTCTAGATGTCTGCAATTTCGAATCAAGTTGCCTTTGTGCCAGCCCTACTCTGAACTTACCTGCCCTTTCATGTGGATGATTGGCAGGTGCATTGTTCCTTCTTCCTGTCTTTTTTTTGAGAAACTGAGTTATAAATGATGCATCTTAAGTTTTTCAGATGTGATACTGCCTGTGTTATCCTCAACTTTTTTGCTTTCCTGGCACCTGCTTAATGGAATGATACCTGCTAGATTCACTGGATTTCTGCTTGTTATTGTACAAAGACCACATCCCTGCATCCTCACACTTTAGAAACTATGCTTGAAGTAGGAATAAACACTGCTCTTAAAAGTGTTCATGGAAAAAATATTAGAACCCCTACCTAACATATTACCTTTGCCTTTGTAGATTTAGATCCATTCATCTGTGATCACTGAAGTCATAAAGATAAGTGTTAACCTTGGTCATCTTAAACGAAGAGTATAGAATGTGGGGGAAAAATGCAGGGAGGATAGAGAAAGAGAGCTTAAGCTTCAAGCCTTTCATACAAAAGTTTAAGCCCACCACCCTTCAGACAGAATGGGCCTGATAATATTATTTATCATTTAATTAATGTATATGAAACAATCACATAGTTAGCATAAGCCAAGTTCCTTAGTAGATGAGATTCCTATTGAAGGTATATGCCATTTTCAATACTGTTCTTAATGATTACCAATAAATTAATTCATTGGAGTATCTATGATTGTTTCTAATAACTACTATGTTAACTATTAATAATAATGTCATGATATCCTAAAATTAACACATTATTATAATTTAAGATTTTACATCTAACTCCTACTTTGAAATTTACATCAGAGATTTCACTCAATAAATATTGACCACTTATTTACCCTTTGGATCCTGTGTTTAAAATCCACTTAACAAGTAACAGTGGCTTATATTTGGAGATCAAAAATTTCCAAATATCAGAAAATCAGAAACATATTAATCAGGTCATATCTTACTTTTTTATAATGACATGACTCAATGATAGGTAAATACAGAAAAAAACTTACAAAATTGGGGAAAAGGATGTGGTAGGCAGACAAAAGCACTCCTCTAAAGATGTTGCAAAGTCTTAGTCACTTGAATCTGTAAATACGTTACCTTATGTGGCAAGAAGGACTTTGCTGTAGAGATTAAGTTAAAGATCTTGAGAAGGGGAGAGTATACCAAATTATCCAGGTGGGCCCATGTAATCACAAGGGTCCTTATAAGAGGAAGGTAGGGTATTAGAGTTAGAGAAGGAGATGTCAGAATGAAATGAGAGTTCAGAATGATAGGGTCACATGCCAAGGAAGGCACATGGCTTCTACTAGCTGTAAAAGGCAAGTGCCTTAGTCCATAAAATAAGTGTCTTAGTCCATTTGGGCTGCTATAATAAAATACCATAAACTATGTAGCTTATAAACAACAGAAATTTACTTCTTAAAGTTCTACAGGCTGAGAAGTCCAAGATCAAAGCACCAGCATATTCAGTGCCTGGTGAGGAGGGTTCACTCTCTGGGTTATAGATGGTGTCTTCTAGCTGTACCCTTACATGTAGAAGGTACAAACAATTCTTTGGGGTCTCTTTGATAATGGCACTAATCACCTATTAAAAGGCTTGACTTCATATCACTATCACCGTGGGAGTGAGAATTTAACATATGAATTTGGGGGGATACAAACATTTAGACTAAAGTAGCAAGAAGCAAATTTTCCCCCAGCACCTACAGAAGAACTCAGCTCTGCTGACACCTCGATTTTAGCCCTATAAGACTCATTTCACACTCTGAGCTCCGGAACTATAAGATGGTAAATATACATGATTTTAAACCACTAAATTTATGGTAATTTGTTACAGCAGCAATCAGAAATAATACAAAGAATAACAGTGTCTGCCAGCCATTGCTTATTTTCACTCTGAGCTATATTTTGTGTCATTCTTATGCTCTACTATATCTCTGGCTCCTTGTCCTCCAGCTTCCATGGAACTGTAACCAACTGAAGAGTGGGTGGGTGACTGGAGAGCTGGAGGAAAGGGGTATCCAAAGCATCTTTCTCTTTTTTGATCCAGGAGAGCTCCCTCTGGACCATGTCTCCTCTTGGATGCCAGCTCCTACTGGATAAAACTTCCTGATTTATTTAAAACTCTAAATAATAATTTATAGATTTCAAAGATGTTAATATTTTCAGAGCAAATATTTTATGACATTTATATGTTTCTATTTAGTGCTAGTATACTGGCTATCCTATAAATGTATGCTGAAAAAAATAGTTAAAACCTGCACATTTTGTTCAGAGTATTCTCCCAAATTTATCTCAGACTCTTGTAATCTGCCACCCACACCAGATCTTCCATTATCCCCAAATAAGATTTTTATGCCACCTAATTTTAAATTTTTATAACTTGTTACTATTTTTCAGCTTGTGTGTTATTTTGAAATTTGTAATAATTGCCCAACTTGAATCTAGGCTTTCATAATCCCATGCACGCCATCTCCTATAGTCTTTTTAAAAAAAAAAAGTTTTATATACTTAAGGTGTACATGATGTTTTCATGTACATATAGTGAAGTAGTTGCCACAGTCAAACAAACGACTATATATCACCTCACATAGTTACCCACTCCTTTTGCATATGTGGCAAGAGCACCTAAAATTTGAATACAATACAATGCTATTAACTGTAGTCCTCATGTTGTATACTAGATCTCTAGAATTATTCATCCTACATATCTACTACATTGTATCCTACAACTCCCCATTTCCTCCCTGCCCCCAACCCTGATAACCACTGTTTTATTCTGTCTTCAACTTCTTAAAATCTCCTTTCCTCTACATTTTAAGTCTTAATATCCAACTCAAATTTGACTAAGAAACATTTTGTCTTCTAGTCCATCTTTCATCCAGAGTGCTCCATCAAGACAATTGGTCTTAAAAGCTAGGCTATGTGCAATCTTTTAAAAGATATAGTTTTCATAACGTACAAGCTATTAATGACAGTCTAAAGCAAAACACCCACTGATCTCATAAAAATTATGATAAAATGATGCTATTAAATAGATACAATCATGCAGCACATAATGACATTTTGGTCAACAATGGACTGCATATATGACAGTGGTCCCATAAAATCATAATAGAGCTGAAAAATTCCTATCAGCTAGTGATGTTGCAGCTGTTGTAAAGTTGGAGTGCAATGTATTACTCATGCGACTGCGGTGATGCTGGTGTAAACAAACTTTCTGCACTGTCAGTTGTATAAACTATAGCAGATACAATTATGTACAGTAAATAATTGATAATGATAATAAATGCCTATATTACTGGTTTATGTATTTACTATATGACATTTGTTATCTCTATTTTAGAGTGTACTCCTTCTACTTATAAAAAAGAAAGTCAACTATAAAACAACGTTAGGCAGATTGTTCAGGAGGTATTCCAGAAGAAGGCATTGTTGTCATAGGAGATGACAGCTCCAAGTGTGTCACTGCCCCTGAAGACTTTCTAGTGGGACAAGATGTGAAGGTAGGAGACAATGATATTGATGATCCTGACCTTGTGTAGGCCTAGGCTAATGTGTGTGTTTGTGTCTTAGTTTTTAACAAAAAATGTTTATAAAGTACAAAAATCAAAATTTTAAAATTAGAAAAATGCTTATACAATAAGGATATAAAGAAAGAAACTATTTTTGTATAGCTGTACAATGTGTTTGTGTTTTAAGCTAAGTGTTATTACAAAAGAGCCAAAAAGTTTTAAAAAATTAAAAGTAAAAATGTTACAGTAAGCTGAGATTAATTTATTATTGATTGAGGAAAGAAAAAATTTTAATAAATTTAGTGTAGCCTAAGTGTACATTGTTTATAAAGTCTATTTTACATAATAATATCCTAGACCTTCACATTCACTCACCACTCACTCACTAACTCATTCAAAGCAACTTCCAGTCCTGCAAGCTCCATTCATGATATGTGCCTTGTACAAGTGTAACATTTTTATCTTTTATACTATATTTTTACTGTACTTTGTCTATGTTTGGATATGTTTAAATACACAAATACTTACCATTGTGTTACAATTGCCTATAATATTCAGTATAGTAACATACTGTACAGGTTTGTAGCCTTGGAGCAACTGGCTATCCCATACAGCCTACATGTGTAGGTTATACCATCTAAGTTTGTGTAAGTACACTCTATGATGTTCACACAATGACAAAATCACCTAACAATGTACTTCTCAGAACATATCCTCATCATTTGGAGACACATGATTGTATTTTAATCCATAATAAATAACAATAACAACAATAAAAATAAGAGGGCAGTAAGTCTGAAGATGCCAATGGTTGTCCAACTACTACATTTTTCAAGACAGTTTACTTGCTCTATTTTTTCAAAATGCTAAAAAATTCCTAGAGATATCAACAACTTATTAGTAAATTTTTATTTTAAATTATTTAGAAATCTTTCAAAATTGAGATATACACCAAAAATTTAAATGAAATATTTTTATCAAATCTTTCTACTGTAGAAAAATGTATAAAATTACAGATACATTATTTTATTTTTCTACTCACAAGTGACTATTACCCTTCCCAGATAGGAATTAAAAATCTGCAATATCTTCATACTATGGAAGAATGCATTACTCATAGACTAAATACATCATTAACACCCTCTTAACTACCTCTCAAAGCAAACTGGGATTTCACAGTAATAAACTCTCACAAATTTTTTTTTCCCACATTGGGCTATATGAATGTATTGATTGCAGGCAAAAAGAAAAGCAGCATTAAGCTTTATTCAATTTGAGTCCATTTTGAAAAACACATCCGAACAAACAGTGTTGCCCAATTTGCATAGTGCTCTTGGAAAAGCAGCAGGATGTCCAAGTATGATTGAGATTGGTCCTTAAATCACAAAATTACATCAACTCCAGGAGTTATGGTTACTTTCATCAGAAAGGTGAAAGTTGCCTGCTCAGTCAGATTACTTTCAGCAATATGCCAGCGCTTGTTGGCCATATGTTTCAAGTTGTAAGATGTCCTGTTAGAGTTATGGATGCAGTTTTGCAGTCAGGAAAATAACAGATTTCTCTCCCTTGAAGACATTAACTTTATTCCACTTTGTTCTAACACTGTGTGCAGACAATGAGAATGATATAGTAGTCCCCTGTTTTCTCAATGGATATAATTCAAGATGAGCCTACTGCTACACTCTCACATGGCTTTTCTATGACCTTATGAATTCCAACCTATGCTCAGCCTTGTCTTCTAACAATGCTGTCTCACTTATTCCATTCTAATATTCATTTTTTATTTATTTAGTAATAATGAAGTATTATTCATCCAATAATGAAAAGCATTATTTATTACTATTGCATGATAGTCAAACCAGAGTTATTTCCAGAAAATATTAACTGTCAACTTAACTGGACAACTTAAAAAGCACAATTAGTGAGCATTTCCATAGCATTTCACTTTGATAATACAATTTTAAAATATGCAAATATTTTAATACCATAACTTGCATCTACATATTAATCCGTAAGAAGACTCTTTCTATCCTAAATGCTATAATTTTTTCGTTTAACCTAAATGTACCTGATTCTTTAATTTACATTTTAGGTCTTTCAAATTATTCAAACTCAAATAGAAAAGTACTATTTCTTCCTAGGATTTCTTGATCACAAGAATAGGCCATTTCCCCAAACTTTCTATTCTACTTAAGCATTTTTTCTTATATTCTACTACAAATTTTGCTCCCTTACTGCATGTCAATTAATGCACATATTTTTTATTTTTACTGGACCCAAATACAAAGGTCTACCTCTTTTTCTGAAATAGTGTCTTTTTACTGGTGTTCGTTTTATCCATTTAAAATCATGAACAGCTGAAGGAAAGAAACATGTATTGATCTTCCCCTTGGAGTCCTGTGTTTTAGTAAGATATTTGATACATGAAATATGATTATGGTGAAAAGCTAACTTTGGAAGGCATATTGAGTGCTTATGGAGTTTCATTTATTGAACATGCACTGAGCACCTACGATGTGTCCAGCATTTGTTAGAGGCAGGGTATGTATTGCCTAGTAGAAGCCCTGCTCTCACAGAGTTTACATCCTACATTAATTGTACAAGACAGAAAATAAACCATGAATCACATAGAATCATGATGCAAAGAACAATACAGGTAGTAATACATGTTTAAAGAACGTAAAACAAGATGTTGTGATAGAAAATGAATGGGGATGAAGACTACACTAGCCTAAAGAGGAAAGTAGGGATCCCTGAAGAGGTAACATCTAAGCTGACACCTGAATGATAAGAAGAAGGCAGTTATGCAAAGATCTTGCAGATGAGCATCCAGATAGCAGGAAAAGCTAATACTGAGAACCTAAGGCAGAATGAGCAGTGCTTTTAAAACAGCAATGAAGTAGATACTGCCTACAGCATAGGGAGGCAGGGGAAGAGTAACATAACAGTAAAACTGGAAGCATAAGCAGGCACCATTCCTGACAGGCTCCACGGTAAAAGTATTGGGTTTCATTCTACATGTAGTAAGAAGCCTTTATAAAGAGAGGTGACATGACTTGATTAACTTTTAAAAGATCCACTCTGGAGAATGAAAGATAGGCTGGCAAGATTAAAACAAGGATGTCCATCAGGAGGTTACTATAACAACCCAAAATTTCAGTTACAATAGAGATTGAAAAAAAAATGAAGGAATGTAAATTATATTTCATTACAACACTTGTTAAAACTCTTTAAGTCCTCAGCCCTGGACTATATCATTCTCTATCCTGGAAGAGTTTCACTAATTAAGATACCACTGACTCTTCCAAATCCCAAAATGAACTCTTTTTGGTTGGTGTATGTATTCCCTTTTGTTTTATTAATAAAATGAAGAGTGGAATACTGTGTCCAATTAATTGTATTTTAAGATGCAATATTCTACTTTCCTCTGATGAAGGTATTTTTCCTCTCTGTTGCTATATGGAATCAATTTGATGACAGCAAATCATAGGTAAAACACAATTGAAATGAGGATATCCCACTAGTCCTAGCTTTCCAGTGAGGAACTGCTGATCCATCTTTCTGCATTTCAGAGCCATGTTCAAGACCTGATTTTGTCTATTGCTTTCTATATCTTTAGGCATTATGTAGACAAACTACCAGAATAGTGACTCTGCTTATAACATGGTTATTATTAAATCATCTTTTATAAAGAAGAGTATTTTCTTAAACATTTGTGTTCTTGAAAAAAGGAATGGGTCTGCAAGCAAGATGGAGAAGACAGAGTTTCCTTTCATCTGGTACTCAGCCTGAAGACCATGGCATCGGTTTAATATGGTAACATCATTATACCTTCAAAACACGGGATCAGGCCGGGCGCAGTGGCTCACGCCTGTAATCCTAGCACTCTGGGAGGCCGAGGCGGGTGGATCATTTGAGCTCAGGAGTTCGAGACCAGCCTGAGCAAGAGCGAGACCCCGTCTCTACTATAAATAGAAAGAAATTAATTGGCCAACTAAAAATATATAGAAAAAATTAGCCAGGCATGGTGGCACGTGCCTGTAGTCC
>CAUYRT010069255.1:0-17208 GCA_963574885.1 Lepilemur ruficaudatus | reverse complement strand
TACTTTCCACAGAGGTTTTACTAGTTTGCAGTCCCACCAGGACTGTATGAGTGTCCCTATCTGCATTCACACCAAAATTTATTGTTTTGGGACTTTTTGATAAAGGTCATTCTCACTGGAGATAAGTGATATCTCATTGTGGTTTTGATTTGCATTTCCCTGATGATTAGAGAAGTTGAGTATTTTTTCATACATTTGCTGATCATTAGTCTATCTTCTTTTGAAAAGTTTCTGTTCATGTTTTTTGCCCACTTTGTGATAGGGTTGTTTAATTTTTTCCTGCTGATTTTCCTGAGTTCTATATAGATTCTCTTATCAGCCATTTATTGGATGCAAATATTTTCTCCCATTGTGTAGGTTGTCTCTCGTGACAGTTTCTTTGGCTGTGCAGAAGCTTTTTAGTTTGATCACGTCCCATTTATTTATTTTTGTTGTTGCTGTGATTGCCTTTGGGGTCTTCTTCATAAATTCTTTGCCTAGGCCAATGTCTAGAAGAGTATTTCCAATGTTTTTCTCAAGAGTTCTAATAGTTTCATACCTTAGGTTTAAGTCCATTACCCAGCGTGAGTTGATTTTTGTGAGAGGTGAAAGGTGTGGATCCTGCTTCAGTCTTCTACATGTGGTTATCCAGTTTTCCCAGCACCATTTAAGAAAGGACTCTAATAAGTTCAATCAGGAATGAAAAAGGAGAAATTACAACTGATACCACAGAAATACAAAATATCATCTATGAATACCATAAAAACCTACATGCACGTAAACTTGAAAATGTGGAGTAAATGGACAAATTCTTAGAAACACAAACTCCTAGGCTCAATCAGGAAGAAATTGAATTGCTGAACAGACCAATATCAAGTACTGAAATTGAAGCAGTAATAAAAAAACCTTCCTAAAAAGAAAAGTCCTGGACCAAATGGTTTCACACCCAAATTTTACCAGACCTACAAAGAACTGGTGCCTATCCTGCAGAAATTATTCCACAACATTGAATAGGAAGGAATCCTCCCCAACATGTTTTATGAAGCCAACATCACCATAATGTCAAAACCAGGAAAGGATGCAACAAAAAAAGAAAATTACAGACCAATATCCCTTATGAATATAGGGTAAAATTTCAAAGTATTATGGGGATACAAGCATTTTTGGTTACATGGATCACTTTTATAATGCTTGAATCATGGTTATAAGTGTGTCTGTCACCCAGATAGTGTTTGTTTACCCATTAGGTAGGTTTTCACCCACCTCCTTCCTCCTGTTTGATTTCCATTAAGTTTTACTTCCCTCTATGCACATGTGTGCTCATCGGATAGTTGCAATTTAATAGTGAGTACATGTGGTGTTTGCTTTTCCATTCTTTAGGTACTTCACTTAGGATGATGGTCTCCAGTTCTATCCGAATTGTTACAAAAGACATTAAGTCATCCTTCTTCATAGCTGAGTAGTATTCCATGGTATACATATACTGCATTTTGTTAATGTACTCATGAATTGATGGGCACTTGGGTTGATTCCACATCTTTGCAATTGTGAATCTAATCTGTTGTAGATTATTTAATACTTTTAAAATTAGATCCAACATAAGTAAAATCATCCTGTAAAATTACTGTAAAAGTTTTCAATCACTTGCTTTCAATTTTTATATTTATTTAATCATGGATCAATAACAAACAATTCTCACAGTATACTTTGAATAACACTAGTGTGGAATATGCTTTAGAGTTGTCCTCCAGTCTTCACTTCTAGTAAGGATTGTGAGAAAATTTATATCAAGATAAATTTTAAATTCTAAAAAATCTAATAGTTTTTTTAATTATAGAAAATTTTAATTATATTAATGGAAAAGTGAAGAAAGTCATTTTATAATATTTAAAACTATATTTTTAAATTTCTATATCTCACGTCATGCCTATAACCTTTACCTGTCATGAAAGTCTATTGTACACATGTGCGTATTTCACATAATATTAGTTCCCAAAATTTACAACTGAAGCATAAAATTAGACATATTAGTTGTATATATATAACTTTGTATATATAAATATGCAAATCTATGAAGTGTACCTGCATACTCATAGGATTTATACAGCCATATAGTTTCTTTCATAATATAGTCAGCACTTTCTCCACAATGCTGAAGCTTTTTATTCACTTAACTTTGAAGTGGCAAGGTTGGAGGAGGGTTGCAATGACAAATGTGCAACATGGTTTGGGGAATAAAGTTAAACAAAAGGACTTCTGCACAGCTCTCCAGGCTGAAATGTTTGGTCGTATTGATAGGAAACCTACCTGTAAGCTAAATACTTCCCATATTTTCTAGCTTTAAGGCCAATATTTTTTTTACCCAATACTCTAGGGACTTCATAAGGTCACTATCATTGTTTATATAAAATAAATACAGTGAGCTTTACTAATTAGGTAGAACCCAGGTGCAAACCTTAGGCAAAATGATTCATGAATCTCAAAAACAGAATCTATTTGCTTTATCATCAGAAGCACACAACTAAGATTATTTGTTATTCAGTGCATATTTACATCTGGACTTTTCAGACTTAAATTTAAGGACTATTTCAACAAATACTTTTAAGTAAAGCATCATTTTTTTTAATTTAATTTAATTTTTTTTTTATTTCAGCATATTACAGGGATACACATGTTTAGGTTGCATATATTGCCTTTGCCCCACCTGAGCCAGAACTTCAAGTGTGTCCATAATGTTAAATTAAATACAATTGTTTTACCTTTGAAAAGTGGGTTGTATTGGCCAGGAGGATAGCCTAATATGTGTTTTTGTAAGTCTGAAGATGAAAGTGGAAGTGTCTGCTGCCAAAAGAGGCCTTTCTAAGGCCTCTTTTGAATGACGTTAAGGTGAAATAGTTCCCAACTTAAGTGTGGCTGTTCTCTCTGGGTTTATGCTTCATCTAGCAGGAGACAAGTGGAACTGTAGTTAGACATATCTGAAGGTAGGAAAAGCAGGTTATATTCTCAACATCTTATTTCTATACTATCTTTAGAAATCACACATAACTCTTGTTGGACATTCTGATCTCAGTCTTATATTAAATATAAATGTGAGTGAAGCATTTTGTTCTTTGTGGGGCTCAGCAACAAAGGAAAGTAAGTTGCTCCTTTAGCAAAATAACTCTTCAGAAAACAATGTGTCTTAATTGGCTAACATCTTAAAAATTGAAAACATTTTCAATAAAGTTTCTGTTTTTGTGTGATGAAATTGTTCAATAGCCTTTTCTTTTTAAAATTTTTTAATTAAAATCATATACTGCTATTTCATGTCAACACCTACAAAATGCCATCTCTTTATATATTGTATCAGTATATCGGAATTGATTTTTCTCAAAGACTTTACATCTTTTGTCATCTATTGCCTGATATCCTTACCTAAAATATATTTTAAACTCAAATTATTCAATGTGTAATTAAATTTTCTAATGTAATATTAGTGTGTATTCATTGCCAAAAATTTAGAAATTATAAAAGTTAAATAATAATAACTCATGATCCTTCAGCTCAGATTACCCAGTCCCAAGTTAACATTTTGAAAAATTTCCATGTAATCTTTTTCTATAAGTTGTGCATATATGTGTTTGTACATACACATACATACAAGTAAGAGTATTAAGTACTTTTCACTTAACACTTTATTGAGTTTTTCTATGATATTAGAACTTTTTATAAACATCAAAATTCCCTAATGTGTGACTCCATTATTTATTTAATTACCTCCCTATTATTGGATATTTTGTTTGCTTTGTTAATTAATACAACACTACAATGAACACCTTTGCCTATGGTCATTTTTTTAAAAAAATGTTTGACATAGAAATGCAGTAGCTAGATCTAAGGGTATATATACTTTTATTACATTTGTGAATACAGCCAATTGTTCTCAAGATAGAGTATATGAATTTATATTGTCATCTATAGCACATGAATTTCTTAGTTTCATAAAACAACTTCATGAGAGGCATTTTTCCTCTAGGTGTTAAGTGCTTTCAGTTTATTCTAACATCATTCTTCTAAGATTTACATTGTTTTCTCATATTTTATTCTAAATATATATTTCCAAAAAAATGTAGATGATGTATTAACATTTTCCAATGACCCTTAGTCTTCCTAATTACCATCTTGTACTTCGTTTTATTCTCTTTGGGGGAGTTCTTTTATATACTAGGAAAAAATTTCACACAATAATTTTTTAGCATATCTTTATTTTCATCCTCCCTCAGTTTCCTTTATTTTTCTCACAATTTAAATCCAGCAAATCTTGATGGGTGGGGGTGGGAGTATGCTGCTGGTACAGCTTGATACCACATTTTACTCCTATCTAAAATTTACATACTGTGCTAGGTTATAATGTCTGTGCCTTATTCATCATTATTGTAAATCTATCTGCTTGAAGAGTTGCAAGCACATTGTAATCATCCAGTAAGTATTTGTTAAGTGAATGGAAGGATGAATGAATAATTTGGTAAGGGCTACACCATGCATGCACGGATGGATCAGCATTCACAGGCTTTTAGGCTTTGCCTAAAGGCTTTAGCTTTACTCCCAGTTCCTCTATATCTCACATGTTTTCTTACTTGTTTGGCCAGGGCAATTGATTGATTCAGTGCTTTAGTATCATAGTCTCTTAATCTCTTTCTATGTGTGGAGAAAGAAAAATTTGTTTTCTCCTTAGTCCATCTCATGTAATGTTGATATTCCAAGGAGACTGTGGGGAACAATAACACAGGTTAACTCAAAAACAAATACATAAGCATAAAAATAGATTAGCTTCCAGACCACTGCTTCTCAAAGTCATACTGCACCTTGGCTTAGCTAGCATGGCTCTGTCCCCCTTAAAGGCTCTCTATACCTTCCCTCATCCTCCCCAAATTCTATCACTATCAATTTGTTTGAAACTAGCTATATTAAGCTGGTTTTACTTTTGCTTAAGCTTAGCGTCTTCATTTATTATTTTAAATGACTCAATGGGCAATGAATATTTGAAAAGTTTATGCCTCTAGTGGGCCAAGGTTGTAATCTTGGTTTTAGCCTGAGGAATGTTGCTAGTTCCCAACTCAATTTCAGAACCATGACGACTGACATTTCATGAGACAAATAGGATGAAATCCTTTCTCACTAGGTTGACTAATTTGTCTTTATTCTTTAAGCAATCACACTCTTTCTTCAAGTGAAAAAAATTAAGAACATAATATTGGTGCAACAACAAAATAAAATATAAAAGAACAGGGTGATTATTTTCCTGTCATCTATAAGGGGGAAAATTATTCCCATAATTTATAAGAAGAGAATAAAAGAAAATCCACTGCCTAAAACTGTGTGTATTCTAAACATGCATATCAAAAACATTTTCCTAAATGTTTCATGATTATTTCTAAAATCAAGTTCCGAAATGCTGTAGTTAACCTCTTCCTCCTTCTCCACTTCCCGTAGTGGTAACTAGAAAAATCACCCTCCTAGTAATGGGGGCCAGAATGCTAGGTATTAAACCCAACCCACATCCAATGAGACAAAAGCTAACAATTTTGATAGCTTTAATATTTTCCACTATATTTTCTCCTACCATTTTCCTTTGTTATAGTCGTAATCCAGTCTTCAGCATTTAATATCCAAGTTCCCAAAGACAGCCTCTTCAAATTTATTTCTCTACAGTTTTTTTTTCTAAAATACAAAACAGGTCTTGATTCTCAAATGCCCTCGCTGCCTCTAAAAGGACAAATTTAAATCCCAGACTACACTGTACTTAGCATGACCTCTTCAACTTGATTTTCTACTATGGCCCTGAACTATGCAGTTCACATCATCCTGCTATTATACCTTGTCCTTGACCCTTCTCAAAGGTCTTTCCCACGCTAACCTTTACTGATGCTTTAAAACAGCACGGATAGCACCTCGTCTAGGAAAACTCTGCTCAAATCTCTTTTATTTTCAGTCAGAATTAGGTAAACTTCTCCTATCTCCTGTAACACTACATTTTTCTCTCTAAGAACAGTGTTTCTACTTTTGAATGTCCATGTGCCTCTTGCAAAAGCTCCTTGAGGGCCTGGGCTATATCTTTAATTCGTGGATCACTAGTGTCCACCCTCCCCCAGTCCCACCCCCAAGAAGATCATATGTGCTCCCTAACTTGTGTTGAAAACAGCAATAAAAATATTAATAGATATCTGATTGAGAAAAAGACATGTCATAGTTGATAAAAATTAAATATTAGAGTATGTATGCTTACACTTTAACTTATGAAAAGTCTTCTCATCAATAGCTAAAATATTAATGTGTTCCAAATATTTAATAATTTTCCACAAGTTTAAGTAATTTTTTCTCCATGGAAAATCATGTTAAAACCCCAGATTATTTCTTATTCTGGTATTATTGTAATCATTCAACCCATCATGAGTCCCATGGAATAATTTCACTTCTCTTTTCAGCTTCAGATTCTACATATGAAAAAAAAATAAAACACTTCAATAAAGTTGGAAAGTAAATCTAAATAATTTCAAACATTACATCCTTGTCATATTACACTGTTTCTCTACAAACAGAGCTTCATTTAGATTTTTTTCTAATTCTTCTTTAAATAACCATACTCTTTTAACTTTGTATTCTAATTTCTTTTGTATGCCTCCTACCATCTGTTGTGTGTCTCTCACTTAAGTGTCATTGCTTTGCCTAGCTAGCTAGTTATTTAATTGAAAGTAGTTATTTGAGGGAAAAAATTGCAAAACTATTGCTTAAGAGAATGACAGAGAGGACGATTTGGAGGATGTAAGGAGATAAATAGATCTATTAATCTGTTCTTTCTCAGAAAGGATGCACTTGATTTTGTCAATGTATTTCTTAACTTTATGTATCATTTATATGACACAATCATGTTTTAAACACTTTACAGATATTAACTTATTCAATCTATACCACAATCCTAACAAGGTCAGTACTGATACTATCATTTCCATTTTTTAAATAAGAAAACAGAGGCACACAAAGTTAGGTACCTTGGCCAATATGTCAGAGCTGAAGATTTGAACACAGCCAGTCTGGCTCCAAATTCATATTCTTAAACACTCTGCTTTGATTCATCCTTGGGAAGTTGAATTTTTCATAAGAAAGTGACATTTACAGCTGACCAACTTCCTTTATCCACTCAACATTGAGCTTCATTTCCAACTGGCAATGGTGGCCGTGGTCTCCAGCTCAGGCAGTCCTGTTGGCCTTGTCTCAACACCCCTCTTCTCTTCCCCATTCCCTCTGATCTATGCATCTCTTTCCCTAGTTTAAGGACAGATCGGAGGAGTGAGATGGGGTATGCTCTGGCTATTTAATGCTGGATGCTGGAGTGGGTTCAAGAATACTTAACATACTGCATTGGAATGGGGAAGAAATGTCCCATGTAACATGCCAACAGCTTGCTCACTGATGCAAGAAAAAGTAATTCTAGCGTGCTTAGCTAAGTGGACTTGGAGGGCTTAGAGAGGACCAACACTTGGTTGTGATGCCAGAAATCATTGGCAGCACAGTAGAAGAGTAGAGCCATTGCTACTTTTTCAAGCTAAGGTCTGCTAACACTTCCAACTGTTTAGAGATAGAGTGACCCAGCTCAGTGACCTCCTTTTCAGCACCCAGTGGACCTACTCAGGTCCTCAAAGATTCGGCTCATTATTAATGAGAGGATAGTGTGGGAAAATGAGACAAAAACAGTGTATCAGGAAGTTAGACCAACTGGATACTCACACTCACACACTGGAGATACATATATACACAAACACACATATATAATTACATGTATATATATATTTATACATTTACATGTAATTGTCACATGAATACAAAGAGGTAGATATAGATAGGTTGAATGACAGATGTTATGTATGCATTAGAGGGTACATACACATATATAGTGTGTGTATTTTAGAGCACATTACACAGACACAGAAGAAAAATATTAGAAAATAAATGATTATGTGAGTAAATTAATAGATGGGAATTCTCCTTGATATATACATGAGGGGATACCAAACAATTTATCAAAAATTAATGAATAAAAACATTAAATGAAAAAAGGGCAAACTTTTGAGAAAATAATATATGGACGAGAAGGCAATGAATAAATGTATGAAGAGAAGACTGAGGAGATAGAGACAAAATGAGAAAAACAAAATCAAAGTGAGAGAAGAGGAAACCCCCAAAATAAAGAAGAAAGTGTTTAAATACAAAACAAAATAAGAACGAGATAAAAAAACACAAGAAACATTCAAAAGAAATAGAAAAGATCAGTTTTGGGAGTATAACTAGCATTAAAATGGCTGCATCTGAGAACACAGTCATTGAACTGAAGTGCTCAATTAATATGTGTTGAATTAATGGTTAAATAACTAAATTAGTTGAACAAGTCAATATTATGTCTGATTAAATGCAAGCATTTATATCAGGTGGTGCCTTAAACTGTTTCCAGAAAGTGTTAGAGACTTTGGAAGGTTAGGAATTGAAGGACGGTAAATCATAGGTGGTAGACATATAAGATAGATAATTTGAATTTTGATCTTAAGTGACTTTTTTTATAAAAAGAAAACAAAACATAGATTTTAATGCCAAACGATGTTTTACAAGTCAGCTTTAGTTTCCAAAGATTTAATTAATACTGGATGTTGGAATGCCTTACTTCCTTCTTACTACACAACAATGGCTTCCTACATCTGTTTTTTGGGATTAAACATGCATAAAGTAAAATGGCCCATTTGTATATTTTGGCTGGCAATTCAGGTAATTGCACATTAGAGCACATTGTTACTAGGGGGCATCTTTTGGCTTAATTTTAATTTCTCAACATCTGCATTTCTTAGTTGCTTATCCACGCATTTTCTCTCTCTGGTTTTCCCTTGTTTGATTATTCCTTCATTTGAAGCTTCAGGGATGAGTGTTGGAGACACATTAAGCTGAGTGAAGCTTATTAAATCTTCCTTTACCTAATGTTTAGATTTAAGTGTCTAAATATATCTGAAAAAAGGGGGGGGGCTGCTCTAAAAGGATCCAGAATTAAATGCCCTGACAGAACAATGATGTCTTGTCCTTCACCTGATAAATGAAAGGAATGAGCTTGTCTCCAGAGGAAAAGGAACCTAACTGGGCCACCGAATTTGGAAACACAGACTCAATGACTTGCGGAGAAGATTTACTTAAGGAAATATAAACTGAACAAGGACATAAAAACTCTTATTGGAAGGAGATACAATGTACTCCAGAAGCTAAACGAAGGGAAAGCAAGCAAAAATAGAGTACATACCTCTTGAGAACAAAATGTCTACTGTTTGTTTTGTTTGTTCATGGCCCTCCATCTGATTGTTCTTTAGAGAATCACAGGTACTCAACCCATCCTCAGCTCTACTAAACCTAATCTTTTTTTATCCTACTGACACTTACTCTGTTCCAAACTGCTTATATGCTTGCTTTTTACCTGTTGGCATTTCACACCTTTATTTCACCAATTTTGGTTTGTTAATTCTTTAAAAGTCTACCTGAAGTCTCATCTCTTTTGTCTAAATCTCTCTTATTTTGCTGGGATACCTGCCATTGGACCTACCAGGCATCTTAAAGTTTTTAATGTGGTAGTATGCACAAGCTTCTTTCTTGATTCTTTTTTTGTGTGTGCTTTGTTTATATTTCCATTCAGAAAAGAGACAACCTCTGACAAAGGCTTTTTGTTCTCTTTGCTTTTGGTGGCCACCATTGCTCGTGTCACTTGGCAGTAGCTGATCAGTCAGTGTGTGCTCAATTCATCAACCCTGTTATGAAGTGGAATGCTGACAGCCAATACCAGTGACTTGGCTGAAATGCAGACGAATATAATGATTCTGTTTCACTCCCCAGAGACACAACGTTATATTACATTCTTATAATAATGTATTTTTTCACTAGACACACATAAGCCTCCATAAGGTTGAACTTTAAAACTCAATTTAGATAGAGAGGATATAAATAATATGGAAAATGGAAAGTATGTTAAGGCAAGGACAAGTTTAATACATAATATTATTTGAAAAACAACTATGAATCATTTTTGCTTTTGGAATACATTTTTGTTCTTTGAGGATTATAAGGGTCAGTCCAGGCATAGATTGCACTGTCTCGGTTTCATTTTAGAATGTTTTGCCTTCTCAGTTAGATACACTTATAATGTTGTTTTTATTTTGTTTTTAAAGCTATTGCCATTGCAGTGGCTACAAAATTACATTGTTTACAAAGGAACTTCTGACATTAAAAAGCAAAAGTGTTCTTTAATTGAAGAGCCTTTATTTTTGTTGAATGTTTAATCTCCTTTATCTACTTTTAGTGGTTCTTAAATAGAAGGTATAGTAGGGAAAAGACCATAAAAGAAAACATGTTGTCTATTCCTAAATCAACTTAAAATGGTAAAAAATTGGTTTTCTGACTTTTTAAGATAGCATGCATAGAAGTACTGCATTTATTCAGTAGCTATAAAAGATATTGCTGAAGATAAAAATGGGAAAAAAGCATTTAGTTCAGTGCAGAGAGTTTGGAATTGATGCTATATTCTTTCTATCCAATTACTGCCAAGCTAGTCAGAAAGAAGTGCATTTCTTTAAAGAGCAGAAGCAGAACTAGTACATGGTTATATTACAATTGTGACAAACATTCTTTAAAAAGGCAATTTTTTTTCTTTAAAATAGCCACTTTTAAAATTCCTTTGGTAATTGTATCATTTATGTAATGAGGAATAACAGTGTTCTAGGAGAGCAAATGTAACTTCAGAAGATTAATCATAGGAAAATTGGATGATGTGCATATTACTACATCACATGATCAACAAAGGATTAAGCACACATAAGTAGAGTTCAAGAAAGGATATATATTGCCAATTTACAGTGACATGTTAATGAAACATATATTAATAGTAGTTATTTTGGATATACATACTTGGTGGATAGTCATAAATAGCACAAGGTGCTCATAAATGATAGTTATGAAATTTATATCATACAAAGCACATTTTTATGCCTTTTATTTAAAGGTCTTGTGTACCTACAAATATTATCAATATGGAGAACTTTCTCACTCCTTCAGTTTATTTGCTTATTTTTGCTAGACTGCTAATAGATGATGGGATTATAGAAAATAACAAGACTCTCCCTCTCTTCTGCGAACTCAGTATGTATGTGACAAGAAAGTCAGGAAAACTTTTACAATATCATGCAAAAAGTATGATCATGGAGGCTTAGACTATTTGCTATAATACAGTAACCTTTACATGCTCATTGGCCTGAGACAATTCCACTTGTTTCTCTTGACCTGACATCTTGCCAAGTTTAGCATTTATCCTGAATCTTTCTACTTTTTCTTTCTTTTTCTATTTCTTATCTTCCTTCTTTCCTTCCTTCCTTCCTTCCTTCCTTCCTTCCTTCCTTCCTTCCTTCCTTCCTTCCTTCCTTCCTTCCTTCTTTCCTTCCTTCCTTCCTTCCTTCCTTCTTTCACAAAATATTATTATTAGCAGTTACATTAAAATAAGTTTCCAACTTCATATTTGGTCATGTGAAGTGGATTAGATGGGATTGCATCTCCCTTTTCTTTGAGCCCATTTAGACATAGGTAACATGAAGTTTGTGATGAAATGAGAGGCCTTGAGCAGATGGATCTTTCCGATCCCCAGTGATAATGGGAGAACGATTCAATGCTGCTATCCCTGCTGGTTACAGCTTATGAGATATATACAGCCAGCAACTTTTAACAACCAGTAAGCAGGATCAAAGGAAGGAAAAGTAGGGAATTATAAATAAGGTCTACCTGGAATAAGTGAAGGTAATGGGGCTGAGCAGTTAATCTCTAGTATGTGTAGAACAGTATGAACATTTTTCTATAAACATATAACTATTAATTTATTATTCACTAAGTTTTTTATTTTGCAATAAACTTTTAGAAGCAATAAGTTAAAAAATAAAGATTCACATTTAGTGAAATATTTAACACTAAGTGAGATGATTATATAATTTACACAATGCATTTGCCAACATTTACCATCAGAGCATTAGTAATTTGATAGCCTTATAAAAACCACAGGACACAACTCTGCTAAAGAAACATCAGTATGTATTTCAAAAATTAGTAGTTATTTTGAGAAGAACTGTCAAAATTTTATACTTACAACTTGTGAGGTGTGTTTACCTATTCACTCTGTAATCGTTCATTTCAATCATATGGTGGCTCTTGTAGATCACATGATGGTTCTTCTAAATTAAAGGTACTCATTTTCAATTCAAGTTTTTTGTGTGTATGAACCTATGGAAAATGAAGTAATAACTGTTAACTGTTGTGACTTTTACCCTCAAGAGTTAACTGCTGGATGATGTCAGTTTGATGCCTTTGCTCTCTGAGGTTCCAAGAGAAAGTCAATTTATTGCAATAATGGTTCTATACGCATTTCACTTCACTTCACTTTCACTTCACTTCATGAAGTCAAAATCAAGTTGCTGGAGTTTGAATATGGCTAAGGTGAAACCTCAGACATTATTAATATCATTGCATATTCAGTTAAAAAGTTGAACATTAAAGAAAATTTTGTTTCTGATGATATGAATACAAATTTTGATGGTACACACAATCATGCTAAAAACAATATTCATATAAAATAAAGAAATATTTTGGAACAGATTTATATATATATATGTCTAAAATGAGACAGGAATCATCAGGGAATAAAATAGTAAAGCAAAATGTGTAGACTAACAAAGGAAGAACGTAACTGTCAAAGAAATGGGATGGTACTTTCAAATTTACAGATTAACAATGGCATAAACCCTGTACACAATAATAATTGTAATGAGAGATTTTATTTAAAACATATGAAGTCATATCATCCTCAAATTGAGAATATACTTTTAAAAATGTCCAGAGAACATTTACAAAAATCAATCATGTACTTGGCCAGAAAGGGTACCTTCCTGTTAGTTTTTTAAAGAAACATTTTAATCAGCCTGTTATCTAATCATAATATATTAAATCACCTAAAAAGTTACAAGTGAATATTAAAAATTTAACCTCACCAAAACTACATTCTTTAATATTTTCTTCAAACTGGAGATTCACAATAAAATTACAGTTATCCAGAAAAAAGATAAAAGGGAATTATTACTTATCAAAACCTCTGGGACATAGCAAAAGCTTAACTCAGAGAACAAACATAGTCTCAAGCACTTTCATTATAAAACTAAAAAGAAGATAAATAAAATAATTTCCTTAATTATTCATCTTAATTAATTAAAAGATAAATACCAAAATAAATTATAGTTTGCAAGAAGGAAGAATTTAAAAAGAAAAAAAAAATGAAGCCAATGAAATAGGGAAAATATAGTCAATAAACGACTGAATTCAAATGCTGGTTCTTTGAAAAGATCAATAAAATTAGATTGGACTTCTCAGAAATCCAATTTAGGAAAAAAGATAGCAAAGAAAGCTATGATTACAAATATGAAAGGAGATATAACTACATATACAAGAAATATTAAAACACAAATTAGAACATATCATAAAACTAAGACAAGAAACTTATAAGCCCAGAGGACATGGATGATATCAAAATAAAAATTGCAAAAGATTAAAAAAAGTTGAATAGCTCAACTTTCCTAAATGAGAATAGAAATATGTTTTAAGATCTTCCACAGAAAAGGTCCTAGCCAGATATGTTTACAGCTGAATTAGATAAAACATTAAAGAAATTATCATTTCAATATTGGTTAAATTATTCCAGACCACAGAAAACTTGAGAAACTTTTCCATTCATTTTATGAATCCAGCATGTAATGCTAACACCTGATAAACTTAGTACACAAGGTAAAACTGGAATTCAATCGTACTGTAAATACAGATTTAAAAGATTCTAAATAAAATGTTACAGAAGATAACCAGCAGTGGATTAAAAGTCTAATCTATTGTATCATATGAGGATTGCACCAGAATCTGGAAAATTAACATCATGATTCATTATATCAGGTAGTTGAAGAAGATAAATCTAAGAAAAAAGGGAAAACAAAAAGAAAATTCCCACAAAATAATATGAGATGGCTAATTTTACTTGGTTATATGAGTATATAAAATTAAATGATAAAGGTAAAAAACAAAATGTTAGCTCCTAGGTCTGTGGTTCCTAATCCAGTCCCATACTACCTATGTTATTTTTAGAATATCTTACATTTCCAAATGTTGACATATCAAAACATCTATTTTGAAACATATATACCCTTAAAAATTACTCTAATTATAAAGGCCATGCAGGATTTATCTATTTATTTATTGGCATTTTCCATATTTACCATATTTGACTGGTGTTCCAATAAGACCTAATGTTTTCCGTATTGTAAAAGTTTACTTACAGAAAATTAAATCTAACATTTAGAACAACAAAGCCAATTAGCTCTCAGCATTCTTTATATTCTAACCAGGATAGAAATTCCTTAATTAGGCCAAAGAATTAAAACTTTGAAATAGAGCAATTTATTTTAGTAAAGCTATGAGGGTGGAGGGTAGTGGGGTAGTGCTTCAGTATGAAGTGATACAGATTTTAATTTAATCTATTGAAACTGCCTTGGAAAAACACCAAATAAACAAGGATACTACTACAGAATCTTTTTTACATTTTGTGCACATGCTCAAAAATGCTCTTGGAGAATAAGAACTTGAATAATGGGCAGAATTTGAATAGTGCAAATTTAGGGGGAAAGGCATTGCAGATGGAAATGAGTAATAAGAGGACTCTAAGGAGAAGTAGCTCAGTGATTTATCTGAGCAAAGACTGACATTGTCTACTGAAAATAATATATTCTATTTAGATAAAATCTATGTGCCTAACTTTTAGAAACGTGCCTCTGTTTTATACTAAAGCACTGCTGTATTTCAAACATTTAAATATTTTACTTAATACAAAATGATATGTTCGCCATTCCTACAGATTTCTCACTATATTATCATCCATATTTATATGCAGTCATATATTCCCTGAAATGTTGGCATCGTTAAAGTAGATCTTGGATATATTCCCTCATGCTTTCTCATGCCAATTGAACCCAGTGTGTTTAACTCTATGGGAGTTGCTTAACAAACAAGAATTAATGTAAAGATAACACATAGTGATGTGCAACTATATATCCTTTTTCTTTTTTTTTTGAATTTAAACAACTTTATTGAAGTATAATTCACATGCCAAGCAATTAATCCATTTTAAGTGCACAACTAAATGATTATTAGTAAATTTACCAAGTTGTACAGCTATTCACACAAATCGGTTTTAGAACATTTCCTTCCCCCTATTGAGACTCCTAATTCCCATCCCCAACTACATTTCAAGCATGCCCCTCCCCTCCAAAATGCTCATCACATCCCTCAGATGTGGGTCTACCCCCCCGAGTCCCTGAATCCCTGGTGAACAACACCACCATTTGAGCACCGTAGTGTTAATCAGTCAGTACCAATTTGATAGCGAGTACATGTGGAGCCCATTCTTCTGATCTTGTGTCACCTCACTTCGAATAATGGACTCAAGCTCAATCCAAGATAATATAAGCAGTGCTAGCTCACTGTCATTTCTTAAAATTGAATAGTATTCCATTGTAAACATATACCAAATTTTAATAATCCGCTCATGAATTGACAGGCACTTGGATTGTTTCCACGATCTAGCAATAGTGAATTGTGCTGCCATAAACATTTGGGTGCAGATGTCTTTATTATAGAATGTCTTATGTTCTTTTGGGTAGATGCCTACTAAGGCTATTGCTGGACCTAATGGTATTTCTATTTTTAGCTCTTTGAGGAATCTCCAAATTCTTTTCCACAGACGTTGCACTAATTTGCAGTCCCGCCAGCAGTGTAAGAGCGTTCCAGTCTCCCCACAACCTTGCCAGCATTTGCTGTTTTGGGATTTTTTGCTAGTGGCCAATCTCACTGGGGTTAGGTGGTATCTCATTGTGGTTTTGATTTGCCTTTCTCTAATGATTAGAGAAGTTGAACTTTTTAAAATATGTTTTCTAGCCGTTATTCTGTCTTCTTTGGAAAAGTTTCTGTTCATTTCCATTGCCCCTTTATAGATGGGGTTGATTGATTTTTTCTTGTTAATTCTTTTGAGTTCTAGGTAGATTCTTGTCATCAGACCTTTATTGGAAATGTAGAGAGCAAATATTTTCTCCCATTCTGTAGGTTGTCTATTAATGGAAAAGTATGCACAGGGACCCATGCTCGAATTTTCAAGTTTTTTTCTTAAAATAACATGTCCATTTACAAAAATATTTGCCTAATCTGAGATTATCCAGTCCTTCCATTTTGTAATGCCAGATATGCATATTCTAAGGGGGAAATTCAATCACTCACCAAAAGGTTATGCCAAAACACAATGAAATAGCCATATATTGAAAGTATCTTTTTGACATCATTCAGACACATCTTTTTTATTTTTTATTTTTATTTATTTGCTTTTGGGAGAGTAATTTAAAGGACATGTGATTACTCTCCCCTGAAAAAATATTAGCAATAAAAGTACAACGGATGAAACACATTAGGGTAGAATTGAGTTGTTCCTATTACCTTTAGTAATAAGATTCCTATATAGTGTCTATACCCATTGAGAAAGCTAATTTATGCTAGTATATTTCAAATATATTTTGTAGATCATCTATACACTAGGGAACGCACAACTGACAATCACATTGGTCTACAAGAGTTAATCAATCTAGTCATAGTAAGATGAAAATATGAATCATATTCTGTTAACTGATAACATAGAAAACACAGCTAGAAGGGTATATTAGATTTAACTGTGTTACAATATAATTATAGGATAAAATCAAATTTGAAGATGTACAAAAAGAAATCATAGATGAAAACAATATATCTTTCCAGGTATATATAATGACACACATCAAGAATCAAGAAAGACCATGCATCATAAACTTCTGTCTTCTTTCTTTCTTTCTTTCTTTCTTCTTTCCTTCCTTCCTTCCTTCCTTCCTTCCTTCCTTCCTTCCTTCCTTCCTTCCTTCCTTCCTTCCTTCCCTTCCTTTTTTTCTTCTTTCTTTCTTTTTCCCTCTCTCCCTTCTTTCTCCTTTCCTTCCTTTTCTCTTTCCTTCCTTCCTCTTTCTCCCTCTTCAGCTCTTTTTCTCCCCTTTTTTCTTCATCTCTTCTTTCCTCTTTCCCTTAACT